>CM063500.1:117872283-117874783 GCA_032207245.1 Pardosa pseudoannulata | reverse complement strand
AGCGATAAAAATGTATAATATAAAAAATAATACAAAAGACTTAAACACTTTAAATCTAATTCTTGTTACAACTCAGTTTATAAAACAGATAACTATAAGAAGCAGAAGTTCAAAATTTATTATAAATGATAAAATAAGTGAATAATAAGTGGATAAAAAATGAAACATAAAATCATCGATATCTAGATTCTTTATAGTTCATACTCAGTCAGCACAGGCCGAACGCTGGCCGATTGGTTAGGGTCAGGGGAGTTCGTCGGTTCGAATCCCACTATGGCATGGATGTTCGTAGCCTTTCGGAATCGGCTTTAAGCAGTAGGTCCCGGTCTCATTAGCTCTCGTGTGCAAAACAGTAGTCCGTAGAGCTCCAAACCAAACAGTCAGGACAAGCCTTTCAAATCAAAGACCACATTCCGCAAAAATCATAACATCATTCAATTCAGAAAGTATCAAAGCATCCTTCAGTTCATAAGTATCGAAACATCTGTTCAGAGTGTAGAAAAGTTTCGCATCGTAAGAATCAAAACATCTCATTTTCAGTTCATAAAATCGAATCAAAACACCTCCATAGTTAAAACATATGGCTATCATCTGGCAAAATAGCATGAAAACATCATTTCACCAACTCTTGCAATGCTCATTATTCGTGATGAAAATTAAAATAAAAAATTATAGAAGATACAGTTCTTAATGCTTGGTTGATACGTTGAGAACGAAGCTGCCACGTCATAACAATTTAGAAGATTTTAGACACATGCGATCCATTGAAAACAAAAGGAAAACACACACTTTATATTATCTTGCATTTATGTATATTATCCTTTAAAAATTAAGAATTGTATGCATAATTAAAAAAATTAATGAATTGTTGACTGTCTACAATTGTTTCTACTAAGCTAATTGATTAATTGTTCGTAATCATAATCAACCTGTCATATCGATTTAAAATTTCCATCTTTTGTTTTAACGTTAAATCATTTCGCTTTCTGGCTACCATAGCGACAAGCTGAAATTACTCTCAGTTTGTTTTCGAGCTTTTCATCATTTAAGATCAAGGTTCACACTTGCCGAGAAGTACTGATCCATATTAAGTCTCATTCTCGTGACTCGCTGTGTCACATATAGCAAAAATAACAGACCGTAGTACTTCAAACCAAACCAAATATTAACTATGTCGAACAAATTAGTTTTTAAAAGCTTTGTTTTTTTATGGCTTTATAAATATATTACTAGGATCATATTGGTAAAATTTTTGAAGTTTGTTTTCTTGAATTCGTGATGTAGTAGTCAAAATATTTATAGAGCCATTTCTTTTTATTGCTTAATGTTATTTAAAATAACCTTACTCGTTTTCGAAATTTAGAACTCGCATTGTCTTCTACCATCCCTTGATATTCCTATTAGTTTCAAATATCCGGTTCTACACTCTGCATCTTTTACGCTCTACAGCGCGTAAAAGATGCATAAATATAATTATTAAAAACATGCACATATATAACTCATAATTCTTTATCTAGAAATTTATTTCCATAAATTCGAAATTTCAATCCGAAAATCAATACCTTTTTTAACGAATAATAGAAAGTACTCTCAATATAGATCGCGGGGTGGGGTGGGGTGCTCCCTCACCCCTTTAGTTTGTTGGAACAAAGGAACAAAGAATGCGTTTCGCGTGGGGAAAGTTCGTTTCCCTAGAGAAAGCACCCATACCCCCCCGTTTCAAAAAATTGTTAAGTGTACTTTTAGATGCATTGTAAAATAAACCTATATGCATATGCAGATATATATATATATATATATATATATATATATATATATATATATATATATATATATATATATATATATATATATATATATATACATATATATATATATATATACATATATATATACATATATATATACATATATATATATACATATATACATATATATATATACATATATATATACATATATACATATATACATATATATATATATATACATATATATATACATATATATATATATATATACATACATATATATATATATATATACATATATACATATATATACATATATACATATATATACATATATATACATATATATACATATATATATATACATATATATACATATATATATATATATATATATACATATATACATATATATATACATATATATATATACATATATATATATATATATATACATATATATATATATATATATATATATATATATACATATATATATATACATATATATATATATATATATATATATATATATATATATATATATACATATGTATACATATATATATACATCTATACATATATATACATATATATATATATATATATATATATATATATATATATATATATATATATATACATATATATACATATATACATATATACATATATACATATATATATATATATATATATATATATATATATATTTATATATAAATATACATATATATATACATATATAC
>CM063500.1:117854783-117857283 GCA_032207245.1 Pardosa pseudoannulata | reverse complement strand
TGAATTTGTAATTTCGACATGTTCCTGGTACATTACTTTTATGTATTTTTTATTCAAAATTTCTCTTTTAATGCATTTTTCATTAAACTTAGTATTCTTTTGAAAATCGGAAAGCAATTTCTCGAGAGTAATATTTTCAGCTTTGACAATATTTTTATTGATTTTGTAATTTCGAAATTTTTCTGGTGCATTACTTTTATGTATTTTTTTAATTCAAAATTTCTCTTTTAATGTATTTTTCATTAAACTTGGTTTTTTTTTTTTTTTTTTTTTTTTTTTTTTTTTTTTTTTTTTTAAATCGGAAAGCAATTTCTCGAGAATAATATTTTCCGCTTTGACAATAATTTTATTGATTTTGTAATTTCGAAATTTTTCTCGTGCATTACTTTTATGCATTTTTTTTTTAAATTCAAAATTTCTTTTTAATGTGTTTTCCATCTGTGCATGTTTTTGAAAATCGGAAAGCAATTTTTTTGAGTTACAAAGGATTTAATACCGTAAAACAGCTGCTAAAAGATTGTAAATTTTAAATAAGATGTGTTATGTAAATGGTATTTAACGTAAGTGAAAACGATACCCAGTTTTGTTTCTATTTTAAATTCTAAAGATGAAATGAAATAAAAGCTGTTGTTTAATATACTTTGCACTAGGAACATTTTTAATTCTTTCTAGACGACTCCATTTTTATCCAATTGTCTAGTATTATAATGAAAAATCTTTTCTAAATGATTGCGTTTCATATGTTTCTTTTAACAATATTGTACATTCTTAATATAAATATATCGCAAAAAAATGAAATTTAAAAAAAGGTTAAAATTTTACGTCATTTGTCTATTAAGGAAGAATTAAGTCGTTTTTATAAAGAGAACTTTTCTTCGGCCAATTACATGTTAGAAATGTTAAAAATAAATTTAATGTTGTTTCAACAGTTTTTAAAAGCTTCACGTTTACATTTTGGTGACCGATAAAAAATGCAATTTCAGATTATGATACATAATCATTAAGTCGAAAAGGAGGCAGTGGTGTGAACAGGGGAGAGTATTAAGTGTTTAAATTCCTCCCACAGCCTAATCTCTTAAAAATTTGGTAAAAAATTTTTAATTTGTAACATAAAAATCCCGCTTTAGCTTACGCATTTGTATTATATTTTGACACTTCTATTTTATATGTATGTATGTATGTATCTATCTATCTATCTATTTATCTATCTATCTATCTATATATATATATATATACACACATATATATATATATACATATATATATATATATATATAAATACATATATAAATATATATATATACATATATATATACATATACATATAAATATATATATATACATATATATATAAATACATATATATATATACATATATATATACATATACATATACATATATATATATATGTATATATATATATATATATATATATATATATATATATATATATATATATATATATATATATATATATATATATATATATATATATATATATATATATACATATATATATATATAATATATATATATAAATATATATATATATATATATATATATATATATATATATATATATATATATATATATATATATATACATATATATATACATATATATATATATATATATATATATATATATATATATATATATATATATATATATATATATATATATATATATATAAATATACATATATATATACATATATATATATATATAAATATATACATATATATATACATATATATACATACATATAAATATACATATATATATATACATATAAATATACACATATATATATATATACATGCAATTAAATATATATATACATATATATGCATATACATATATTTATTTATTTACATAGAAAGATACAGAAATAAAGATATTATATTCATAAACGTATATAACTATTCAAATACAAATTATAATATAATACGTACTTTCAGAGCTGATTCTCAGCAATTAACACATTGTATGCGGGGCACGTACTAGTATGTTTTCTGACGATTGAAACTTGAGCGCGGATCACGTACTAGTACGGGTTAGTGTAACAACATGGTTTGTTTGTGGGTACAAAAATAACGGTATATACAGAAAAACGAAGCCGAATGTTCTTGTCTACTACATAGATTCTGGAAAAATTGAGACAAATAAAAACTACTTTTTACATCAGTCGATGCGGAACCACAGAACGGGAAAAAAATTGAAACTATATACTACTATTTCTATTTGATTTGTCATATTTACGATACTATTATAAATTTATCCACTAAAAAAATATTGTTTGTTTACAAAATTCTTATGGTTGTTATTTATATATTTCTATTTATATATTTGTTTATATATATCAAAATAAAATACGAAAAGTTGGTTAAAAAATTAAATAATTTTCAATTTATTGAGATTCAACTGAATAACTAAATTTACGAGCAAAACGCCCGCTCCCGGTACAATTCCGCTGCGAAATGTACCATGTGTTAAAC
>CM063500.1:117822283-117829783 GCA_032207245.1 Pardosa pseudoannulata | reverse complement strand
ACTTTAGAATCAGATCGATAGAAGATAAACTTTACTGACTTTGAATTTTCTATATGGTATCAATATGGATACCTGTATCCATTCCAGGTCCAACCGCTTCATAAATGCGAGGACAGATAGCTTAGGCTATTATTAAATAAGGGATTTATCCACTAAAAATATATTTTTTGTTTACAAAAATTGTATGGTTGTTATTTATATATTTCTATTTATATATTTGTTTATATATTTCTATATAAAATACGAAAAATTGGCTAAAAAAATGAAATAATTTTCGATATATTGAGATTTAACTGATTAACTAAATTGACTCGCAAAACGCCCGCTCCCGGTACAATAATTTTGCTTTTAAACTGAACTGTCAACTTAAGATTCGGAATTAAAATTATAGATTTCAGGTTTTTTCAATGTTAAATTAATCAAAAAAGTAGTTCAAAATTATATATGAACTCTTATTTAAACTGCAAAAATCAAACAACTAACACACACAGTTGTTTTTTAAACTAATCTTATACATGCAAAATTGTGAAGTTTACAGATTGAACATTACTATGCAATATGAAAATTTATGAGTATCAAAATCATCATTTGTACAGCGAGTTTTGTTTTTGATGGTGACATATACTCAAAGGACTTACTGTCAAAGGATGTAAGAATTTCTTATATGTAATGTTTTGAAATTGTACAAAATTTACATTAATACTATTTATTGAATTAGCATATAGCCCGTCATATATCGGGATTAGTAAAATTTTTAATTTTACAGAATTGTAAAGTACCCTATGAGACAGGTAAAAAATGGTTTATTTGTTGGCTGATAATTATCTGGTACACGAAATATAATTTTTGTATCTTCATACTCCTATAAAGCCTCCCGATACTGTGAATGCAGTTTAGAATCACGTTCAATTCATTTAGTCAAACCATGCGGTTAAGTATAATAAACAAACACTCAAACGAATAAACTTCTCAGTTTTTAAAGATATATAACATAAGCGCTAGATATTTATTAGTCCGTGAAATACTAGACTTTTATGAAAAGAATTTGTTGTTAATACCAGTGATAAAATTTTCATTGCAACAAAAAATAATCGATGATTAAATTAAAATTATCACATATGTTCCTAATTTATTATTTAAGACAAATATAAAAGAAAATTAGTTACGTCATATTGAAGTTCAGTGATAAAACGTATGAAAATAATGCAGACGATATTTAATAATTTAAAATAAGAAATGATTAAATGAGATAGAATGACGGCATAATGCTAGAAAAAAATGTAATTTTTACCTATTTATTATGTGATAAACTGATAAATTTCATCGCCTGCTCTTAACCGGGGAAAATAGGGCTTAAAATATTGGCATTAAACGCTCGAAAAGGGAGGAAGGGTGCATTTCGAACGTTATAAAGACTTACTTCGAAATTTGCTAACCCTAACTCATCAAGAATCCAATATGTATGCCTCTATCCATTCCAGGTCCAAAGACTTCATGAATTCGCGAACAGACGAACAGAGAACTTAGGCTATTATTGTATAAGGGATTAGTACTTTTTACTACATAAGAATAAAAAGGATCATCACTAAGTGTGTAAAATCCTGTATAAATTACATAAACATTATCTCTCCATATTAATAAACTATTTTCCCAAACAAAAAGCCGGACGATGGCCAAATGGTTAGGGTACTGACCTTCGGAACCGGAGTTCGTGGGTTCGAATCCCAATGTGACATGGATGTTTGTACCCGTTGGGAATCGTCTTTAAGCCCTAGGTCCCGGTCTCATTATCCATTTTGTTGCAAAAAGTAGACCGTAGCACTCGAAACTAAACCAAACAAAAATGCTTCGCTTTTATTAGAAACAAACAGTCTTATGTCTTAATTACGCGGCAACATACTTTTAATTGAGAATTTTCACAAATTTCAACAACACTCTGAAGCAATTTGTAATTCTCAAAACTATTAAAGCAACATTTTTTTAATTTGATATATTAGTTATAGTATTTTGATAATGCTTTGGATATAATAAAAGGGTCGTTTTTAATTGATGACCTCCTGTTTCCATTTTTACAAATTTAATGAAATTTCCCCCCCTTAAAGAAGTAAGTCTTTTAGAGGGGTAATGCTTAGTTCCATATTGCATATCGTATTGGGGTGTCCAGCTGAAGAATCATTTTGGGATAATGCAACAAAAATGCAATTTTGAAGTTACATGCATGCTTAAGAATAATTCTAAAAATAGTTTATGGTGATCTGTAATATTTTTTGACAGTTGATAAGTGGGAAAATTACTTCTTATAAATGCCTATTACACTCAACATTAGAAGAAATAGTTATAAAATTTCTCAACTAGGGGAATTTTATAACCAATTAAAAAGAGTCAAGTTTCAAGGGTTAAGTCGACATCTGAGTGACCTCCTTTTATACTAACTGTTGCTGATAATTTGTCTTGTCATATATAGACATATTTGCAGTCTAGTTTACCTTTTTCCTTAAGTGCACAATTCGGTCATTTGTTGTAGAAAGTGCCAAACATTTACCTCGGTAAATGAAATATTTTAAAATTAAATAAATTTCAGTGGCAATCCGAACTTCAAATAAATCGTGAGCAATATCAACAACTAAATTGTCAGTAACATGAGCCGCGGTAACTCAGTAAGCAAAGGCGTCGATCACATAACTGGAAAGTTGTGAGTTCGAAATTCGAGTTGGCCAAAGATCCGCCGTGTCCATTAATGGCGGGTGATTCGCGAATGAGATTCAAAAATGTATCAACACAGTCGCTCGGCTGCTTCTATCACTTCCTCTCTCATGCAATCCCCACGGAGCCGTAGTAAAGACGTCCATCTCGTAACCGGAGAGGTCTGAGTTCAAGGTTTGATCCGATTAAAGATCCTCCGTGTTCATTAATGGCGGCTGTGGCATTTAAAATAGGTTCATGTTCGCAATGTCCTCCAAGTTCAAAAGGATACCAATATAGTTTGGTTTTGGTTTGGAGTGCTACGGTCTACTTTTTGCAAAACGAGAGCCAATGAGACCGGGACGTACAGCTTAAAGCCGATTCCGAACTGCTACGGACATCCATTCCACTGTGGTATTCGAACTCACGAACTCCGGTACCGAAGGCCAGCACCCTAACCAATCGGCCATCGTTCGGCCTACCAATATAGTTAAAAAGTCAAGCGTAGGGATCTTCTGCTTGGTACCTGCTTCTAAATTACGAGGACACAGCGAGCACAATGTTAGTCGCATCCTTAATAATCCTCGATCTACACGTACCCTCCGGGTGGTTCTAAAATAAATAGCAGTTTTGCAGCTGTACTTGGCATAAATGTATCTGTCTGTATTGCCAGCTGCATCGGAAAAAATTATCAGTAAAATGCCAGTATCCTAAATGATTGAGTGCATTCTTTACCCCAAATTCAACATTTTCATCTAACACTCTCAACAATTTTTATGTTGGGTCTTCGTACGTAATAATCGAACATCCTCTTTAGTCAAAGTATGACTTAACATTTTTATATACCATACAAAATTTGCAACAATAATGGACAAAGATGCTTTCTATAAAACCAAATAACTCATAAGTCCAAAATTGTCACCAATGACTTCCCAAAGAACTTTATATAAAACTTAAAATGCATGTAATTTAAAATAAAATTTCAACTGATTTAAGAAAGGAAGTTGCTTTAAAAAAGGATTTTCAATTAATACAAAAGCGTGTTCTGGATTGCATTTCAGCCCCAAAACGATGTTTGGTTTGAACGCTTGGAGTGCTACGGTCTACATTTTTGCTTCACTAGGGCTAATGATATCGGTACCTACTGCTTAAAGCCCATTCCGAACGGCTACAAACATCCATGTCACAGTGGGATTCAAACCCACGAACTCCGGCACCGAAAATCAGAAAGAGTAAGGATGAAGGGATGTTTTATTTCATCATTGAGCAGTTTATCTTTTTGCTTCCCGAGAGCTAATGAGATCGGCACCTACTGCTCAAAACCGATTCCGAACGGCAAGAAACATCTATGTCACGATGGGATTCAAACCCGCGAACTCCTGTATCGAAGATCAAAAACAGCAAGGATGAAGGGTTGATTTACTTCATCTTTGAGCAGCTTATCTTTTTTGCTTCCTGAGGGCTAATGAGATCGGCACCTACTACTCAAAACCGATTCCGAACGGCTACAAACATCTATGTCACAATGGGATTCAAACCCACGAACTCCAGTACCGAAGATCATAAACAGCAAGGATGACGGACTGTTTTATTTCATCATTGAGCAGCTTATCTTCTCTCATAAACTTATCTTGTCCTTCTCCTACCTGAAATGTTAAAGAAATTATTGAGATGGAACATGGACTTACTGAGTATAGATGATTGAATAAAGAACATATTTTTAAAAAAATCGAATTGCCATTACATTTTACCAGGAAGGAAATCGCATATGTAATAGAATTTAAAACAAAATACATATAGATAGTATATAACGACTGAAGATAACATATTGTTATAAACTGAATAAAATGGTCCAGTAAATGTGGAGCAGTTATAATATTTTTACTTCCTTCACCCACTTTCATTTAAACGATTTCATTTATTCGATATAATCGAAATATATCGAAAATGGTCTCGATTTACAGAAACTATACACCTGCATCGATTTATACACGTGTTGGCATATGTGAGATTCAAACATATAAATGAAAAATTAAGAAATCTACATTACAGATCACAGGGAAATTTACAAAAGGATTTATCACCAGATAAAAAACCATTTAATATTTTCAAAATGAAATAAAAGCAATAAATTATGTTTATTATTAAACATAACATTGACAAAAATAAGCTATGAGAATCAAACATCAAATTAAAATACTTATCTTAAAATTGTGCAAGATATTCTATGATTCCCCGCATCTAATTTTGCTTTTACAATATTATCCATTTTTATGAATTCGAAGAAAAAAATGTTTCAAGAATTGTCGCGGTGTTAGTTCAATGAGGTGCAGTTGCGGAAGGATTTTTACGTGATAAGACATCAAAACAAATAGTTCGATATTTAACAGCGAGAAGATTTGCTAATGTAAATTGTTTAGGGATCAAAATATTTGAAAATTGTAAGTAATCTTTAAAAATTAATAGTCTGTGCATTTAAAAAATGATTATTTATTATATTAGTTGATGAGCTCAGTGTTAACTATCTATACTTATAAAATTGTTTTTTAATCTTAAGTATACCACGTATTCGTTTACACTGCATTTGTATTTACAGAAAATAAGCGACCTCGTATTCTCATTTTTGAGTCTATTGCCTTTAACAGTGCCTATATTAGAAACTAAATATTTACATCAAATTAAAGTAAAAATATCGGTTTTATTCTGTAAACCTGAAACTTTACAAGTGTCTTTAAATTTTACAGCTTTTTAAATTTTATTTTTTTACAGGTTAGCCTTTAAAAAATTTTTTTTACCTTTAAAAATGTAAAGACTATTAAGAAATTGAAATGCAAGAATGAATATTCTTTATTATCATGTTATAAGATAAATTATATTACTCGTAATTATGTAATTGAGTTTTTGAGTTTCAGAGAATAAACAAAATGCAATTAGATTGTTTGTTATAAAATATTAGTTTCTAATTTAGAAATTCCACGGGTTGTTTTACAGGTAAGGGGGTTTCTCCTTTAGTAACTTGATGCACACACACACACACATTTATATTATGTGTGTATTAAAAATGTATTGCATCATACTACAACTATATAATTTTTATATAGTTAATTATATCAAAATTATATGTTTTATTATAAAACAATATGATACTTTTAAGTTGAAATCAAGTTGCAACACCCCTTTTACGCTAAATGGGTGATGTACCCATAGTAAAGTGGAAATGAATTGTAGAGGGCGATTACAAGCTTATTTTACAATAAGCTTTTAATCCCTTCCCCCATTTCGCCGTAAAAGGGATGTTGCAACTTTATTTACCTTGAATTACTTTAATTTTTGACTTAATCCTCTCTACAAAAGGAAAAAAAATCTTTAAATTTTAAGAAACATTAAATTTAAGGAAATCGTTTTTTTTGGGGGGGGGCGTAGAGAAATGGAATTTTTGTATTACCGTCCTTAGTAGAAGTTTGAGTTTTTACTAAATGTAATAATAGTGTAAGATGAGCGTTCAAACATACCATAAAATGAATGCCTATAACATTTGAAACATTTCTTAAACTGGAAATACATGTATACGACCAACGTTTGCCGAGAATATAGCCGATTAAGGACTTTACTATACACCGTTTGTTTATACATATATATAGCCACGTTCAGAATTTTGTCTTCGGGTGAGACTCAATATACTAAAAGATAACCATTACACAAAGGTAAATATGCCATACTAAATGATAAGAAATAGAAAATGTACCTGGAAACGAAATTCCATATGAATTATTTTGTTAATTATTTTAACATTGCCCTTTCGTTGAAATACATAAAAGAACACTGAAACTAAGAAATACTACAAAAATCAACTTTAAAAACTATATATATTTATACATATATATATGTATATAAAATTATAAATTAAAATTAAATCTCTTTTTTTTTCTTTTTGGCAGTTTACCTATTACATCATTTAGCATCGATGTATTTATAGAGTAAGAGAGTTGGGAGGGGGTTTGAACCTTTACCTGAAATATTTAGTCGAAAGGGGAACCGAATGTTAGGGCGCTGATCTTCGTTATCGGAGTTGGTTGGTTCGAATCCCACTGTGGCATGTTTGGTCGTAGCCATTCGGAATCGGTTTTAAGCTGTAGGTCCCGGTCTCATTAGCCTTTGTGTAGCAACAAAGTAGACCTATATCATGCTCCATCAACTGTGAAAATCACGCGTGATAAGATTTACTAACACAAGTACATCACACAGCTCCTCTTTTTATGTAAATAATACACTTTACAATAGGCACAGTACTATAACAATAGTGCAATATTGAAGCATATACACTATATTGTCAATGATGACCGGTCACTTTCAATTTTAGACATTTTGTTGAATATCTAGAAAAATATAAGAGGAATTATCTTAAAACCTCAGGTGTGTAAACAGAAGGGAAAACGTCATATATTTCAGCTTAGAATTTTTCCCGGAACCCCATAGGGGATCGATAACAAACTGAAGAAACACGAATATGTTTTGGATAACCCTGTAAAAAGTAATGCATGAAAAGCGTCGAAACTTTAGCACATGATTAGGATACTTCTTGTAATAATCTGTGTTCATTGTTATGAGAATAGAACGTATACTCGTGCAGAAATTAAAAGTTTTTATAAAAACAATCCCAAATTTCTCCAAGCGTTTCGCTTATAATTTGTAGAGTTTTCAATATCAAAAAATGTTTTTTTTTCGGGACGCATGGCAAACGACATTGTAACCTGCAATCAGAATTAAAAAGTAATAAATATTGGATGAAAAATGAGCAGGTTTACTAAATAATGTTTC
>CM063500.1:117809783-117812283 GCA_032207245.1 Pardosa pseudoannulata | reverse complement strand
ACGTACAATAAAAACACAAACACATACACACACGGTCTGTTGCCACCTGTTGCTCAAAGAGTGTTCCGAAATCGAACCCCAAGCAGGGAAATGAAAAGAGCTTCATTTGTGTGCGGTGAACTCTGTGCGATGACTCCTTTTGTACATAGCCAAACGAAAACTGTTCGAACGAACTATTTTTTTAGAGCTCAAAATAATAAAAACCAAAGCCACGCCCACTCGATCACACTCATAATCGAAGGGTGCCTGTTTTCCAGGAAACTGCGGTGGGTGTGTTCTGTCGAAGTGATTGTTTCTGCCTCAACTAATTCTTATATGATGTCCCTTAACACTTTCCTAATCGTCCCCTCCTAAAGGGGCATATCTTGGGATATTGGGAGTGGGCGTGTCTATCGAAGTCAGCATTTCAAATTTGATGAATTGAAACAGGTAAACCACTAGCTGAATCCACCCACCTCGGTGACAAGTTACAGGGGATATGGTGGGTGTGTTTCCGGATGTCACTGTTTCTTTACAGACATTTCAAAAGAAAAGTCACGCCCATCATACCACCTATGCGTGGAAGCTTTCGGGAATGTGGGGTGGGCGTGCATTTGAATTTACTGTTTCTACTTCGATGGATACGATCAGTAAAACCACGCCTTCAACCATCACCTTTCCCGGAGGAAATGCAATTTCCGGAAAACGGGTGGGCGTGTCTGTTGAAGTCACTGTTTCTGCCTCGGCCAATGGAAGAATTTTCCTAGTCACTGTTTCTTGATTAGACAGAAAAATAACGTGAGAGACCGAACAACTTCATTTTTTCAACTCCTCCGTTTCTTCATTCTAGAATGTTTGAAGAAAATGGCGTCGGAAGAGGAGTGGACGAGTCGGTTTTTAATTTATTTTTGTTTTGTTTGCATGGAGGGCTTGGCTTGCACACGTCCCTCTTTGTTTTTCATCCTTATTTATTGAATTGTATATTTTTCATTCATCCTGGTTGTTTTGAAAATATATATTTTTAAAAAGGTACTAGTCTTGTCTATCTTTTCAGCTGCTTCTCCTGTCTGAGTGTTGTACACCAGAAGACCTGTTAGTAGAAATTTCTGCAAAACATAATTTAAATTTTCTAATCGTAAGGGGTATGCCTTGTAACATCGCAACATACATCTCAACTAACATCTCTTTGTTTCAACTAACACCACTATCAACTAACACCTCTGTGTTTGTGAGGGCTTAGTAAAAACAATCGCTTAAAGTCTCAGACCTTATTATCTCTACTATATACAAAATATACATGATATAAAACATCATTTGGGAGAGAGAAACAACCTTCTCTACCCTCCAGCCACCAACAACCAACTGCCTTCTTCCTGAAGGACCCCTCGCGAAAAGAGGGGGTAAGAAAAGGGCTGAGAGCAAGGGAGTGGTCAGCGGACCACACTCCTCAATGATAGCTGGCATTCCACACAGGTGTATACAGGGACATAAAAACCCGAGACCCCTCTGGGTCTGGAAATCCTTCTTTTTTCAGGGGAATAAATTCCCACGGGTCCTGAGAATGACCGACCCTCTCTGGTTCTCTTGTGACCAGCTACCACAGTCTCTATCCATTCGTTTAACGTAAAGTTGGAGTATGTTTCAGTTGATAATCAGCATTTTTTTATTCCATATCCCCCTTTTCGTTCCGGATCTCCACCAAAGAATACAATTTCTGTCTGTAAAACAGCTTCAAAGATTTGATTTACAGATAATTTATTTAGTTGAATCTTTAACGTTAAGAAAGTAAAATATTTGTAATGTTGTGTTTTCAACTTTTAAAGCAACAATGCAGTCAGTTAACCTTCAACATACGGCTTCAGTCTATTAAAACTACTGATATTTAGCAAAACTGGCTTCTAATTTTACATTTCTTCTCCACAATTCTTACAATTGCACAAAATTCGAGTTTATTTGTTAGAAATTTCTGCTAACAGGTCTTCTAGTACCAAGTATCGAGTGATAATGATGCCCGTAATTAGAAAACGGTCATTTATTGACGTCAATTCAACAATGGTAATGAACTTCCGACTTAATTAAGCGGCTTTTTTATCAGTTTTTGCTCAATAACTTAAAAACGACTGCTCAAAATCGAATCAAACTAATTCTAAGATGTAACCTTAACACATTGTATGCGGGACACGTACTAGTACGTTTTCTGACGATTGATACTTGAGCGCGGGTCACGTACTAGTACGGGTTAGTGTAACAACATGGTTTGTTTGTGGGTACAAAAATAACTGTATATACAGGAAAACGAAGCCGAATGTTATTGTCTACTACATAGATTCTGGAAAAATTGAGACAAATAAAAACTAGTTTTTACATTATTAGTTTTGATTGCTCTTTTCATTTTTTATAATGTAAAAACGTTTATATATACAGGCTTGCAACTTTCAAAAAGTGAGAAAGTGACAAATAATGTAGAATAAGTGACTAAACATTGAAAAAAAGCGATTTTTTTCTCCTCTTGATTACAGAT
>CM063500.1:117752283-117799783 GCA_032207245.1 Pardosa pseudoannulata | reverse complement strand
AATACAATGTATTCATGTATGTATATGTGTCACACAGAAAATAAAGCATAAACAGTCAAATTCTAATTAATAAGGATTTATTGAGAGACCACAATTTATCTTTGATGAAAAACCAAAAAAGAAAAAAAAATAGGTATAGAATTTTCGAGGAGAGACAAGATTTCTTCTTATTCAGAATCATACATACTCTTTCACACACACACACACATGCACACAAACTAAAATGAAATGTTCCTCAAAATGACACCAGAGAGTAGTCTGGTTGACCATTAAGTTGAAAGTGGCCAAACAGGACCACAAACTCCAAACATCTTTTTATTTGAAAAAAATAACCAAAAAAATTTTTTTATTCTTTTATCACAGTTTTAATTACTTTTTTTTTATCACAACCTTCAAAGTAAAATAAATAAAGCTAAATATAAATAGTAGTTATAAATAAGACATGCATGCACATACACACAAAATAAAAAGTGAGATATCACACTAAAAAATAATTCTTTCTTTATCCAGGAACGATAAGTTGTGACAGAGGGTCCGAAGTCGCCCCGAAGAGGGGGGAGGGGGAAGTCAAAAATGTATTTTACAGCTTTGGCGTCAAAGGAAGTTTGAAGAAGACTGCACGTACAACACTCGAAACTCCCGGGGCGACCCCCTTGGTCAACAAACATAAATAATAGTATAAATACTCAACAGGTGTCTTTCCAGGTAGATCAAAAATGGACTATTACTTCTCTCCTTCCTCTAAATCAGACAATCAATGTACTGTTTACCAATATCATATGCACATGAGGACATCTAGTATCTTTGAAAAAGTAGGAAGCCTGTTTTACCAATAAGTTATTTACTAAACATTTGTAACCATGTCATATTTTTTATGTTCCTACTAATGCATTCATGAAAATTCAGGTGACAATTCTGTCCTTTCAGTATTCATCGAATGTTCTTGGTAATGTCTACAGGGAGCCTTGAAAATATTATACAACTCTCACTGACATTGTTATTTCATTAAAACGGGGCAGCAACCCATATTTCCCCTTCATTTTAGCTTCTCAATATATGTTCATTTGCAAGAAAAATAACTTTCTCTGCTCACAATTATTCTATACTAAAGCATTCTCCCAAATGTTAAGCACAGATCTGTATTAACAAACTGAAACTGAGTCCCATTTATCTCTTAGAAATCTGCTAAAAATAAAAATAAAGTGAAATAAGGATCTAGAAGTAATGGTTGTTTTTGGACCATGCCTGGACATATTAGCACTTCTCTTTGAATGAGAAGACAGGAAATGTGATAGCTAAGTTACTCCAGCATGGAAAGACAAAATAAGCCCAACCATCACAACATATCAATTAAAATGTGATAGCAAAATGACTATGACACAGGTCATATATATAGGGACATAGGTCATTAGAAAAATTTTGTAATATGTTAAAGGATAAAAAAAGTGGGAAAATTTTGTAATATATTAAAGGATAAAAAAAAAGTGGAGAAACAAGCACAGACATGAATTAAAAAAATTATCTTTCTTGTATACATTAACCTTTAATTTTATCATTCAGTCTTTTTTTTTTTAAACATTCTTTATAACTTGGGATTCCTAATTCAAGTCCAGTTTTAATCAACATAACAGAGACACCTGTTGATTTCAAAATTTCTTACAACTAACTGGAAATAAGAATCAAACTACAGGGTGGGGGGGGAGATAAAAAAAAACAGAGGTCTCTTTGGAAATTCATAAGAATATTTGTTAGCAATGAAAAGATTAAAAGAGTCAGCACAGTCTCAACTTATTAGAAAAATTTCAAACTTCTTTTCCACTTCTTGCAATATTTAAAAAAGGAAAATTTTTTCCCAAATACATGAAAATTCCCAACAGTAGGAATATGATGGTAAAATGAATTTCAAACAAATCTCGTATGATCAGTTGAATTCCAAAAAAAAATTTTTTGTTGTTGTTTTGTCAAATTTATCGCCACTCTGCTTCAAAAATCTTTTCTTTTACATGAAGGAAACAAATATTCAGAATCGATTGTTTTGTACGTGCCCTGATTATACACCTTTTTTCGCCACAGCTGTCATATTTGAAAATGACTAAATTTGATTGTTCTACACTTTAGAGTAGTGTCATATGCTTACAAGTCATCTAAATTACTTTTTCTTAATTCCTTTAGAACAAAAATAAATCTTCTACAATCCATTCTACTTTAAAAAGTTAATAGAGAATTTTTTAATATTAAGTTTGAACGAGCCTATGAGATTCAGAATTGTGCAATCATGGAGAATATCGCAAATTTCAGAGTCAAGCTAAATTATTTCCAAGTTTAGATAGAAGGGATTCAAAATGTTTAAAAATCTTGCGACCTTAAATTACTTTTCAATTTTACTTTTTATTTAATTAGCTTTTTTAGAGAATAGGGGGTGGGAAAATCTGGATCTAAAAATAAGAATTTTTCATAAATAATAATAATGATAACAATAGACTAATTTGAAAATACCCTAAAAAATGTACAACACAAGTGAGGATACAAATTTTTCAATGGAATGCACTCAAGTATAAAATAAATATTTTCACAAAACAATGGCAAGATTTTTTTTTTTTTTTAGAAAAATTAAGATAACACATGAAAATTCTTTGGAGCTAATCACAATTCGACTGAATCCTGCCACAGTTTATGAATGAGAAACAATTTTCAGATTTCAGCAACAGAACATGCGACCCCATCTGTTATTGATTATAAACAAACAAAATACATGCTATAACAAATTTCATTTTAGGAACAAACATTTATTTTCAAAGCTTTGGTTTATCTCTAACTCAATTTGAAGAGATTTATTTGAATTAAACACATAAATATACCTGTGAGTATACATATATTTATACACATCTATATAGAAATATAAATAGCTATATACATAGGCATGTATATATACATGTATACAGATATATTAATATATAACGTGCACATATACTTATATTAAATCCCAATTTTGAAAGGATTTTATTATCCTTTCCATCAAGGTTATTAGTAAAGAAGGGGAAAAGAACTTGTCTGGTTAATCATGAAAAATGGTAACAGAGAGGTACACATGTTGGGATCACAGATAAAAATAATTTACAAATATAAATGCAGAAAATTTAATGGAAAATAAAATTAATTTTAAGGCATCCTATCTAGCACCACAGGTTCTTGCTTTAGGAACAATAAAACTATTAAAAGAATAAATATTTTTCATATAAGAATTATTGGTTTTAATGTTGCAATTTATATACATATGGATAAAATATTTAGCAGCATTATTAATATTTCAATTTAAATACTATCCTCAATTTATTTGTATATAGCATACTTGTCATAAGAAACAAATGAGTGTATACAGGTAATTTGTGATAACTTTGAAGTTTTTTCATCAGAAATTTCACATTAAACTGACATAAAAACATCTGGCCATGCATTATTTTCAATATTATACACTGCTCCTGCAATTCTTAAGTAGTCCATTAAGAACAAAAGCAACAGTGATTTCAATTAAAATGTGTAAGTTAAGACCACATTTTGTTTATAATATCAGCGGGAGATTTGAATTTTTGTTAGAGGGGAGACGGGGCTTCAGAAGATTTTTTTTAAAGCATCACTTAATATATATCTTATAAAACAATTGTAACTTCAAATTTTAGCATTTTTTTGGGGGGGGGATAACTAAACATTCAATTTATTGAGAATCAATAATTTTGGATATATTTTCAAAATTTCAATATTTATCATAATGCAAATCTCAAGTAAGTTTTACATAATCCCTCAAGTGAATTTTTATATCACATGTGTAGCAAAAAACCATGTACTAGTCAGATACCTTAAAGTAATTTTAAGAATAGAAATAAAAAATAACAAAGACATGGCATCAGACTAAAAATTAATGCATAGATTTCATACCCATCCTGTCACTTTGGTACAAAAAGAAATAGCTAATTTTTCTACACTAACCCTTGATCATTTAGAAATTTAACAACACAAAACAATAACGAAGTATTTCAGATGACAAACTCAAAAATTTACTGTACCTAAGTTGCCTCAAATTGAAGGAGGACAGCCCTGTTGCAGATTTAATTGAACTTGCTAAAACTCTCACAATTTCTAAACATGTCAGAGGAAATTGAGAATGCTCAGACACCTAATTTACATATATGCAGAAATGTGAAACATTCATTGGCTCAAACACAGACAAGAAGCTTATTCTTTAATACTTCATACATCCTTTAGGGTATTACATTAATCTTTACAGAATATAACTGAATATTAGATAATAACAGTAATCTTAATTAAATTCAAACTAAGGTTAATTTATTAGTCAATTTCATCAAATGCATTAAATATCTGTTATTTAAAAAAAAAAAAAAAAAAGAGAGAGAGAGCTTTATATAAATACTTGATTCAATGAGGAGTGATCTAAAACACTAATTTATGACAACATACATTCTTCAAGAAGTAAATCAGTGGGTTTGAAAATAAAGTATTATTTACAGGCACAATATCAAGTGATATTCAATCTATTTCCTAAAAAACTTCGGCTGTCCCCGATCATTCCCCTTATAAAGGGAAATATTACAAATTCCAGATGCATAGCATGTACTTATGTATTAAACTTCCTTTCTATTCATTATTACTTTTGAAACTGGATAAATTAACAACGAAGTAAATTTCAAAATCCAAATAATCGCTCGGGATGCACAAAAGACATAAGTGACAGACAAGTGTTGAAATTGCACTAACTTTTTGTTCATCCAACATTTAAAGGAATGAAAGACATTTAAAAAAATATCATAAAACATAGCATACATATAAAGTAAAATGTAAGTAGGAACAGATCAGCTAAGTACAAAAATAAATAAGATCATATTTTAGAAAATAAAAATGCACAGAAATGAATATTTTAAGTCATAAACAACAATAAATGCTTTGCATTGAAAAACTTTGGATAAAACAAATTAGGAAATATAAATGGACACTGATTATGGAAATATCTCGTATAAACTGCTAAAAACGGGAACTTCATATTTCTTTTTTAAAAACCGGGTTATGTTTGGAATAAAAAACATAAGTACATTTGAAAGGGACAAAATGCCAAAACTTATTCATCCAAAGTGAAACTACAGATATCCTATTGACCAGTGAAAGTTAAAGCATAACTACGGAGTGAAATGTTTCATTAGAAAATCTTGCCTATTGGTCCAATTGCAACAAAAATAATCCCTTTGATAATTTGTTAACTCTATGAACAGAAATCGTAATCGCTATTATGTTATATAAGGTGACTGTACATGACGTCAATTTGGGGCTTAAAGTACTTTCGACACTCAAGTCGCTTTGTCTTTAAAGTAGGTGTTAAAAGGCCGTCCTCAATAGAAAACAGTCGTGGATGGAGATAGATGTCTTTCACCTGAAATAAAAAAAAAAAATTCAATTACTATACATCAACACACAATTTTTCAAATGTTATATATTTATATATTGGTATATCTAAAGTTAAAGGGAATATATTCATTATTTTTCTTTAAATTGTGAATCTTGCATAGTCATGTATTATTTGTCATTTTATATTTGATTAGAACCATTATTTCCATTACCTAAAATTGAGAGATTTAGCAAACTGTAAAAGGTACAATGAACCATTAAAGTTTCAATATACGGAATACCATTTAGACATTGAACTCATTTTAAAAAAACTCATTTCAATAGGCACTATGCCTTCCTTCCAAAGAAGTTTACAAAAACAGCTTTTTACTGAAAATGGACTGAATGAAACAAATCTTTAATATGCTTGCCTGTGAAATTTCAAATTTGGGACCTAGTGTCCTTTACTTCCAATATATATATATATATATATATATATATATATATATATATATATATATATATATATATATATATATATATATATATAAGGTATCTGTTAGTAAACATGTTAGCACACAATACATTAAATTCTAAGATCAATTTTAGAAATCTTTAAAAAATTTGTAATCTAAATACCACAGCTGCCAACATACCCACTTTGGAAATCTCACAATTTCACATACTAAATGTGCAAGCTAAATATACATTCACAACTTATATATACATATATATTTAATTTAATCCTTATTTAAGAAAACTTCTTAAGAATTATATACGAAATGAATACAAATTTTTAGTTTTTAAAGTTAGTATATTATTAAGTGCTTACCCCTCTTTTTCCTGAAAAGTTTTTTTTAAATATTGATGAAGAAATTTATACATGTATTATTTTTTTATGTCATTATGCTTCCATAAGCTAATAATACTGATTATTCTCTCAGATTCTGCATCGCTATGTAGTACTGTTAGAATATACAGCATTACTTTTGAAATTCTAATATATTTTAAAGTTCCATTCGACCATACATCATGTAATAAACACAGTATAGGATATTTCTGTAATGGGGAAAGAGACATCAACTGCATTGAAAATAAAAAATACTCATATGTATTCACTTCCAACCTTAGCAAATTGTAGAAAATATTACTTTTTCAGTTTTTTCATGAGATTAAATTTTTTTTTCTGAAATTAACTCAAAACCATACAGTTTTTTCATATACAAAGGTAAAATCTTTCAATTTGACTAAAATTCCTGCAAGTTGGTAAGTATGAAATACACTTTCCATTCAATACTTCAAAATCTATTTTTGGCTTTTAAAAATAAAATCTTCACTTCATCTCTTTCTGTCTTTTTGTAAATCAGTGTTATGGCTGGGTACCTCATATATGTACATACATAAATACATATATACATATATATATTAATACAAATATTCCTGGTTATCTTTGAATACTATCCCTCAGTCATGTATATAAATTATTTAGTAGCCAATGTGGACAAGTTAATTTTTTTAATACTTTCATATTTTTGTAAATTTTAATGGAATAAAAAATATTCTTTTTGGTTATTAAAGAGTTTACTTGCTGATTCAACAATAATTCATATTAATTGTTAAGATTTCAAATAAAAGTTTAAAAAGTATGTTAAAAATATTTTTTTTTCTAGACTTAATCCTATTGGCTTCTAAATAACACACACAATCATATGAAATTATTCAAATTAAAAAGAAAAAAAAAAGGAAGGGGGTTTTAAAAACTTTTGCACAGTCTTTGGTTTGGTGCACTACAATCTCCTTTTTTGCAACAGAAGGGCTAATGAGATTGGGGCCTACTACTTAAAGCAGATTCTGAAAGGCTATGCACATCCATGTCACAGTGCAATTTGAATCCACGAACTCTATTACCAGAGATCTGCACCATTCAGCTTTGCACAGTGTCACAAAGAATCCCTGTATAAAATTTTATGCATAAACATTGCACCATCTGTGCAAATTGGTTTATTCGTTTATAGATATTGTGAAGACACCCCCCCACCCCCTTTGCCCAGAACTAACGACCAGAATCAGCTGATTTGAAGCCTCCTGAAAATTCAGCTTAAAAAAAACTAGCTGTAACCTTAGCTGGAGTTCCTAGGTAACTGTAACCGTAACTGATCCTGAGGTATAAAAAGCCTAGAATTTTTCAACTCAGGACTTTTCGACATTTTTCTTACATAGATGCTTTGACCTCGTGGAGGCTTTCAAGTCTTTTGACAGAGCCAGCTTTCTAGTGATTAAGTTCAGGAGATTCGTAATATCTGCTCATATAGGGAGCATCAGAATTTCGGATACCGAACAGGGGATATATTGGGTTTGCATTGCACCCTGGAAAAGAATCCCCACTTGTGAGAGATTATTTAATCTCTTTTTTTTCGACTATGATTGTCATAGTGAATTCATGCAGGCGACAATCCTCTGCATTTCAACTTGTTTTGGGAGATTAGAACCCCCTTGTATATAGCCATATTTACTCAAGAAATAAAAGTGATTTCTAATTTTATTGCGACTGTGATCCTTCTTCATGCTATCTCTTCACTCAAGAACATTGAAGTCATCAGAATATGCATACAAACATTCCTTCATTAACATAAATGCCTAACATGTTTCACTGGACACTTGGTCAACATCTAAAGAAAGTCACTGTGACAAACTGTCGCTTTTTTACTAGACAAAGGTAATGAAACTGGTACCTACTATTTAAAGCTGATTTTAAATGATTTTTTTTATGGAAGATTCCAACCTATGGACTCGGATATCAAAAAGCAGAACCTTATATTTGTTCATGGTTCAATCATCACAGGTTTGGAAACATTGAATGAAACACGTGTGCTCTTAAGGTATACTTTAACAGACAAAAATATACACACAACATAAATCAGTATTTTATATACACATTTCTATACATACACAAAAATATGAAGTTTTGTGTTCACTTCATTAAAATGACAAAAAAAAAAAATTGGTCAGCATACCTGTTCAAATGATTTAAGTCCAGACTTTTTACCTAATCTGGTAATTTCCTCAAGAAGAAATTCTTTCACGTCCTGTCATTTAAGAACAAAGAAAAAGAATCAAACCAACTTCTAGTAAATACATACATATTTAGATAACAGTAATATTTACCCACCAATTTTATTGAGAAAAAAAATTAAAATTTGGAAAAATTTGTTAAGACAAGGGTAGTTCCAAAAATGACAGACAAGGAATGTATTACTGTCACATTTTTTATACACAGTATTAGCAATATAATGTAATAAGAATAAATAATAAAATATATAATTCTATATTAACAATATCCTTTTTGACTAGTGTATCAATTGCAGAACTTTCTTGATTAATAGTAGAAATGTTCCTATAGTAGGAACATTTCTACTATTAATCATGCTACGTGATACTTTATTGAGACACTTGAGTAATGACATAAATTCTAATAGATAAAAAGTTTACATAAATTTTTAAGTAAAAATGGCTGGTTGTTTCACAATAATTTAAAGTTCTTTAAGAACTTCCAAAAGAGATTGAGAACCTGCAGTCAATAATTGTTATAAAACTTCTCCCAGATATGACTGGATACTTCACATTGATGTATTTGGTGATATACATACACTGCAATTAAAAACAACTATCTCTCTACAATATTTAGCATAAACATTAAATGGCATAATCTTCTAAAAAGGGTTTTACTTCATTAAAAAAACCCCTATAATTTCTTCCAATGATAATACAAAGAAGTAAACTTAATTTTTAATATAGAACTTTACTTAAAACATTGTATCAATTATGACAAAATTCTGTGATTAAATTAAACTCAGGAGTATAAGTACCTACATTAACCCTTATCAGCCTGTAGCCAAAACATGCATTCATTTTAAAGTAAAACATCTTTAGAAGTTTTTGCATAATTAGTAAATATAAAAGCCAATTTTTGAATAGTAATATTCCATCAAGGCTACTACTGTTTTGAAGCAGATTTTATTGTATCCAGGGAAACAGCCAGTATTATGAATGCCTTTGTTAATTTTAATGTTTAAAAATATTTTCTCGCCTTAATAACCCCTTTCTCTTTGTTTTCAAATGATTCAAAAGGTCTTCATTTTTTCAAATACATGAATGTTTTTCAAGTACATCAAGCAATTGAAGCTTTGCTTTACTTTAAAAAATGATGAGTTAAAAACATTACTTTATTTCACTTAATTTTACCTTTTATGACTATTCATTGTTTTCCACTGCTTTAAGTCTTCATTTTTAGTACCCAAATGTTTATAGGTTAAAGAAAGTGGGAAAAAAGTAAATTGAAATTAAGATAAAGCAATGCACTAACCTGATTTTGGCATATCTTCGTCCATTCACCCGTTATATTGTTTTCTCGACACCACTGCATCACTGATTCCATTTCAGGCACAACAATACCCACCACACAGGCCTAAAATAGTTTAAAAACATTCACTAACTTAATCACTTTTAAATTATATATAACTGAAAATTAAATTATATATAATAAGTATTTAATAATAAATGAGGATTTAATAACTGCAACCAAAATATAAGAAAATACATTTCCCATAAACACCTTTTTAAGCCTTATTTTTAACTGCATTTTATTAGAAACACTAATAATGCTGTGATATAAAAATAATTTATTACACTCATTTATAACAAAATAATATTGCTTCAAATAGAAATATCCAATAAAAAATTTGAGTCATCCAACAACATTCATTTCCCAATATTGAATGCATTCATAACTTTAGTAGAAGTATAACATGGCATGTCAGCTGCAAACAGCCTGTGAAATAACTTTGTATGCCTCGCTGCTATATGAATATGTGAATATATTGCAAATTTAATATCTGCCTATAAAGAAATAACATTTACCAATCATTTGTTTTGTGTGAGTCCATGCAAAGAATAAATTGAAAGCAAAATTTAATTCTACAAATCATATATTATCTAGTTAAATACTGACATATTATAAAATGAAATTTATATTACATGAATGTCTGTTAGAAGAAATAGACACTGACCAAAGTTGAAATATATTATAAGTTACTTTACATTTCGAAAAATATGTCACAGAGAATAAAAAATAATGTTTTTATAGTGCTTTATTTCTATCTATAAACTGTAAAAAAAAGTACTTTTATTGTTAAATAAGTTTAAATCAATTTTTAGAGTAAAATTTTCATCTCTTTCCCCTCAAAATTTGTGTTTAAAATGAGTGAAGCCAGTGGTCTATGTAATATCACACAAAGTGGCCTTCCTCCTGATTGAAAGGCTAATGTTGAGAAACTTAATATGAATCAGGAGCAGCTTTAAAACATCAATGAACAATTCAAATTCAGTACAACAAAAACTAATAAAATTATTATATCATTACAAAAATTTAACACCATGCTAAAGCTACTTTCTAACCATACATTACTAAGCAACCCTTTTTCAAGTACCTTACATAAGTACTTTACTCTTTATGGATTTTTTCTACATCCAGCACCCAATATTTATAAGAGCAGGGCATTTAATACACATATTGCCAAATTTCTCAACAAAATAATTTATGCAATTCTTTTTTTAAAATATTTTACCTTCATAAGGCTTTAATATTATTTAACAGGCAGAGACACTAAAAAGAAACTTATGCAAGATATCAATTATCAAATCAACTTTGAAGTTATAAATTGGTCTTGTATTAAAGCATTTCTATCCAAGATTTTACCATTTAGAGTTTTTCTTAAATATGCTTAAGGAAAGTGCATATAATATATTCATCAACTTTGTCCCTGAATACTTTAGAATTGAAGTGTCCAGCAATTCACTGGTTTAAAATGCCTCAACTTCTTCCCGCTTTAATGTTTCTTTACTGTTCATTTCTTTTAAATATCCTATCTTCATCATACTTTAATATTACTCTGTTTAGAGCAGAGTAACTTTACTGAGGACTGCACACTCTCCTTTATTTGAAAATATTTTTTTTAAACTATTAGTCTTTAGATAAAATTATCTTACCTAAAGACTTGATTTGGAAGTACTACAATCAATATATTGTAATAAAAGAGCTCATTAGAACAGAACCTTCTGCCTATAAGTGAATTTAAGTGAGTATAAGCATTTATACAAGCAACACCCACCATACATGCAACACCATTTAAATTCAATCAGCTGATTTTCTAGCATTGACAACTTCCACTATAGCAGATATAAGGTTGAATCTAGTGATAACAAGAAATATTAATTAAATATTCTATTTAAAATATCATGTATTATACATCCATTCTCTACCAAAATTTAAAAGGTGTTATATATATGATAAGCCTTTCCTCAAAGGATATATATGTAACACAAGTCAATGTGAAGCCAAATGTAGAGGATACCTGAAACTAGAAAATAAAATTAAGAAGTAATGGAGAGATCATTACCTTAAGGCTATCCCCATGGACAAATATCTGACATACATAAGGGCAGCGTAAATAAATATTTTCTATTTTCTCTGGAGCCACATACTCTCCCTGCTGTAATTTAAAGATATGTTTCTTGCGATCCACAATTGTCAGAGAACCATTCTAAAAGCCATAAAAAATTTGGAAAGAAAATAAGTCATTTCATTAAAAATAATAATAGTAATAATATATAATAATAATAATAATAAATAACATGATAATCAAATGTTATATTTAAATAAAAAAAAATCGTGTTCAGAAACTTTAAAAAAGACTAATAATTTAACAACAGGAAATTTAAAAGCAGAATCAGAGGAATTTGAGGAAGGAGTAAAAATGACAAAGAATAATTCATTAGACTATAAATGGTTTATTTGTATTCAAACAGAAAAACATGCCAAATACAAGACATCTCTAATAGCTGAAGAAAACTAATTTCTAAAAACACTGATAATATTTTACTTTTTATTTCATGTGAAAAGGATATATTTGCCTCTTTCTGGAACTTATCAACCAATAGCATTGTTGAGTCTCTTTTTAGCATCACTTCATGATGTGATACTAGAAGTTTTTAGTAGTTTTGATATTTTGATATTTGAGTTTAGTAGTTTTCCAGGAACTTTTAGAGTCAGTCACCAGTCTTTTCAAAGCAAGCAAACACACACAGTTTATACAGGTTTTTGTAAGAAAAAAATAAGGACTTTTTAAGGAGTCAACTTTTTAAAGGATATCTGAGAGAGAAAATAATTGTTAAAAGATTATTATTTAGATTTATTATGCTTATTATACCACTTTGCGTGCAATCAACAAACATAATGATAAAAACATATCTTTCTACTTTTACTATGTGTTTTAAACATGCTCCTTAATGAACTTTTATAGCAATATTAAATTGAAGAACATAAAATTCACATGTAATCACTATATGTATTTTTTTCAATTCAAAACAATAATAAAAAATACAAATATAAAACAAAATCCTCCTAATAAAATATTTACACAAGTTCATTTTGTACAAATTATCTGTAAAATTTTTACAAATTGACCAACTATTATTATTTTCTATTACCTTCTTTTTCAAAAAGCATAAGTTAATAATTTTTCTCTCTTGCAAATTATCTAAACTTATTCAAATTGATAAAATTAAGGACCCAACATGAAAATCAAGGACTTTATGAGCCCCTTTTTTAAGAAGCACCTAAATTGAAATTCTACTGAGATTTTGAAAAGAAAGCAAACCATGATATATCAATATCACAGAAATATAAAACTTCTGAGTTAAGAATAAAAAAGAAAGAAGGTTTTTGGACTTACAGGTAGCCACATTCCAATATCACCAGTATGCAACCATCCATCTTTGTCTAAAGTGCTTTCAGTTTTCTCAGTATCCTTCAGATAGCCCTGGAATACTGTAAGCCCTTGGACACATACCTGCCATACAAACAAATATAAGAAACTATTCCAACATATTAACAAGTTTCAGACTCTTTCCATAGAAAAAAGATTAAGCACTTTTTAAGCACCTTAATTTATATTGTACTATGATCGACCTACAGCTAAAGCTTAAAAACTGAAGCTTTTCATGAGCTTTATGACTTGTAAAATGACATTAAATAATATATATAGATCAATTTAATAATTTTATTAAACACAATTGTTAATATCTCATACTTTATGTTAAGACATCTTTCTTTGCAAACATAAATTTTAGAACAGCAATAGTCCTTATTGATCAAAAGCCCCCCCTCCCTAAAAAAATCTGAAATATTTGTAAAGTTAAGAAAGTAGTATCTGTGGTGGAAGATCAACAAGTTTCACATCATAGCAACAGTATTTTTACAGCAACATAGATGTAAAATATAGTAAAAAGTACTTCTGTATCATAAACAGGTAAATATAATATTCACACACACACAGGGAGAAAAGAAGATGCAGTATCTACACTAAAAAATGTTTAATTATGGCATACTCAAAACAAGATTCAAGAAATTATCAATGCTATTTTAAAAATGTAACTGAAGAACTATTTCCATTCATAATAGAAGATGAGAACCAAAAAATATAGGAAGGGGGGGGGAAATAAGAGAATATGTCTAATTTTGAAGTTCATTTTTCTTTTCTTCTATACATTTTTTAATTGGTGTAACTCTTCTTTCTTTTCTTTAGCTTTATTGAATGGATTGACGATTAATTACCAAGGGAAATAAAAATTCAGCAACCGATATTTGGGCAAAAATAAGCACTTTTTGAGCACTTGGAAAAATTTATAAATTTTAAGGCTATGAAAAGAAAATTAAGCACTTTTTAAGGACTTATTAGGGACCTTAAAAATGGATCTACAAAATAAGCACTTTTTAAGGATTTTAAGCACCCGGCTGAACCATGATTAAAAGATAAATTATTCCAGATATACACAAACTATTCCAAGAGACATAAATATTACTATATAAACAGTTTTACAGACCTCTCCTTTGCCATCAGAGGCAAAGTAATTCATGTCGGGCACATCAGCAAGTTTAACACGACAGCAAGGAACTGGAGGACCCACGTTATCTGCAACACAAAAACAAATCACAGATTATTTCAACTAGTAAGCATCTATTAATAAATATATAATGATGCAGAAAATAACCTAAAGAGACTAAAGTACTACAGGTTTGCAACCCAAGCTAACTCTACCCTAGAGGATGCATAGAGTAACATTTTCGAGGAAAAGGCTTAGCTAATTATGCATTGCGAGCTCAAGACAGATTTAGAAAAAGAAATCTCCATCCCTTTGACATCATTAATAAACTGCCAAACTGTTGAACCCTATTATAAATTTAAAACAAACACATTAATGTTAAAAGAATTAGTTTTTTATTCCATTACCAATTAAAATATTACCCTTAACCTTCATTGAATATACACAAATTTTCTTAGTTTTACAAGACCAGTTTATTTCCTCTACATTGAAAAGAGAAAATTTATCTAAAATAGTTCCAAATTGTATCATTTTACAATGTCATTCATATCCTGAAATAATCTTAATGATTTGAATGAAATCATAAAAGTTTCTTACCCACACTAATATCTCCAGGAGTTGTTAAAGTACATGGAGCCACACACTCTGTTTGTCCATAACCCACGACAATCTGGAAAAAAACATATATTGAGGTGTTTATTCACTAATAGAGTAATACAGGAAGCAGAAAAATAATTAAGCTTTTTGATTAAAAACAAAGTTTTTTTTTTAAAGAACATTTGGAATGACTATTAGGAATACAAATATTTGATAACTGTATTATTAAAATAGAAAAATAAAACTTCAAAAGCTTATTTTTCAATACCTAATATACAACGAGGTTTCAAGAAAATATCTTAACAGAAATAAAACAGAAAACAAATACAGCTCTACTCACAACACAGCCAAGAGCACAGCGCAGGAACGTTAGCACATGGCCAGCAATGGGTGCTGAGCCAACCACAATAAGACGCAATCTACCTCCCAGCTTGTCCTGGATCGGCTTCAGGACAGTCCAGTCCCAGAGACTGTTATTTCGAATAATGTCCCTAAAGTACACAAAAAAGAGGAGTGAAACACATATGAATATACATATAAATGTGTTGATATAAAAAATATACATCTGACTAAATATCCATATTTACTCTGTGGTGATATTCAATTTTATTCCAAAAAATTAGGGCAAAAACTCAATGCTTTTATTAAGCACAGTAATTTTTACTACTCTAGATAGATCACAATATACATACAAATATGAATCAAGATCTTATTCAGTGAAGAAAATAAAAACTGAAAAGTCTTACTCATTAGAAGTATTGTTGTATCTTTATTTCACTTCTTTTATAAATAGTTATTAACTTCAAACACAGAAATTCTGACTTTAAGTTTGAACCCACTCCCCTACTAGCAACGTAAACTATAACTAGATTCTCTCTCCATTTTGCTTGCACATTGTCACAAAAAACTTTCCACTAACAGAATGAAGAGAAATAAAGAAAAAGAAATATCTTTCACACCTCCCTCTAAAAAAAGTTGTGGTGTTTAGATGATGTACAAAGTCTTCTATTTCAATCCCCACAGTCATCTCAAAGTAGCTGAAACCCTCCCACATACCTTAAAAAACCCATAACAAGAATGAAGAATTTTTTTTAAGAAAGAAATCCTCTTAAGAATGACAATGAAACAGCATTGGAGGTTAATTTATTTGGCCCTTGTAGTAATTACATTGCAATCAGGAAAGTCAGTCATTTGTCAAACCTTAGTGGTATGCTGTATATAAAATAAAATTTTTCATTTTTTCTTGTATAGTGAAAAAAAGATTATAAAGGACAAGGTGCATATACATGAATAAATATGGTGCAGGATTATTGGGTGTCTAAGTAAAAAAAAAAACCTAAAATTTATAATTTATAATCAAAAACACTGAATTAAAAAAAATACAAATAACAAATAATTGCATGTTTCTAATATTAGATTGTTGTTAATAAATTAAAGCAGTGACTGCTTTAATTTTAACAATTAAAATGAAAAACTTACAAATTTCTTTTGACGAATCTATCTTTAACATGTTAAACAAAATAGCCTTTCTTAGAATTGGATTTTTAAACATCAAATATCAAGTACATTTTAGATATGATAAATCTATTTTCTCATACAATAAGCAATAGATCAAACAATTACCAGACACAAAAATAAAATATTTAAGAAGAAACAAAGAAAAATTAAGAAAAGAGGGAAGCAAAAAGGAAAGGAAAGGAATATAAAAAATACTATTTTGATTTATATAATGCAAAAAGAAATAAATAAATACCTAAATATGAAATATAAATAAAACTAAATTTTTATTAACATACACAAGTATTCAAGTCTCTTAATCAAAAAATTTTTATAACAGATTCAAATCATATCCTAAACCTAATAACTTAAAATGCATTTCTGATAGCAAATTTTAAATAAGCATTTCTGAAAGTTATTGTGACTGCAAATCATAATTTGTAAAGTTAAAATAATATTTGTTGAATTTTGTTTTAATTAGCATTTTAAAAAACATACCCTGTATAAGGTTTTTTTTTTTTTTTTTTCAAAATGGGCAATTAAAAATATTTTTTTTTGTAATAAAATTTCAAGGGGTGTATATTATTAAACAAGATACAGAATTAATAGTTTAATGATCCAAAAGTTATAAAATTGATTTGTGATTTTGTAAACATTTTGTAATATGTTATAGCGATAAAGCTGCTAACAATGCATTTACATGTAAATCGTATTACAACTAAATGAAGCTGTACAGTATAAGGTCACCATCAGTGTAAAGATTATTAAATAAACTACTAAAAGCTATGTACAAAACTGTTGGACATGATGTTAAAAACATTAAGTTTCCCTATTCAACATTAATCTCTAAATTAGTTGAAATACCAATCAAGTTTTGACCATTAACCATAAGATGTGGTTCATATCTGGAAATAGTTAACATGAAACTACTTAAAACATGAAAAATCCAGGTTAAGATAAATAAAACTAATTCTAATTAAGATTAAAAATAGCAAGGAATCAATTAGGTCTGCATCTAGGTTGGGAAATATTGCAGCTAGAGAAACCTATTCCACAACAAACCTGAAAAACATATTCCATACTATAAGGGGTCTGCAAACTACAATTTCCTCTCACTTCTTTACTTTACATTCATTACTTTTCATGTTAACTAAAAGAGTATAACATCAGTAATTTTGGGGAAATGTTTAAGAATATAGTTCATTAAGGATTACTTATATATAACATATGAAATTAAAAGCCTGTGGCTTAAAAATCAATTTTTTTTTCACTGTGATACACAAAATGTAAATTGTAAAATGTGATTTAAACATCTGTTAAATATAAAAGCAATTTTTGAAATACAAACTACAATAAAAATTGTAGTTCTGAGTCTGTATCTTATTAAAATAAACACTGAAAAGTACAAATCTGAATTTAAAAGTCATTAAAGCTGTAAACAGTAGAAGAGTCATTATCTTAAAATGAGAGAAAAATAAAAATTTCTTTTGGAATAATATTTTAAATACAACATAAACCTATAAAACTTTGTTTATCATACAAATTCTTCAATTTAGGAAATTTTTTTTAAATATTATTAAAAACTATTTTGACGACAATGTGGCTGATTGTCAATAATCTTTTAATAATCCAGTTTTACCATTTTGTTGCTATATAATCTTAATATCAAATTATAAAAATTTTAATTATTGTTGCAAGTTGTGAAGCAAAAAGATTAGCTTTCAAGAAAAACTAAAAACAAGAAGTTGATTTTTTTTTAAATAGTTTTAAAGTTGAAGTTTTCACATTGAGTGCCATGAGCATAAGCCAGGGGTGCTGCAACAATAATACAAAAAAATTAAAAATTAATCAAAACCGTTTTATTCATAGCACTGAAGTAAAATGAGCATTAAATGTGCACAGTTTTACCTCCTATACCTTCATACATATTTAACTGCTTTAAGGGTACTGTGATACAAATTGTTTTTTACTTAAGAGGGCTGAGGAGAAAAAAGTCTCAGAATAGCTGGCTTGAAAAATATGTGACAATTAAAAAGTAGAGACAAGAGAAATACATACCAAATACTAAAAACAAAAATTTTATTTTATTCATTTATTTTCTTTTTATTTATTTCTTGAAAAATTTAACATGGATCTTTTGTAGGATTACAAATTACGGCAAAAGAAATTTTGAAAAAAATTTCAATTACTAGAAAAGATGTTATCACAAACTCTGATAATGAAAAATTAATTTCAGCATTTAGCTCTACTATTTTTTTTTTCTTAAAACTATATTATTCATACTGTACATACCAAAAAAATATCTATACTAAAACATTGAAATTTTGAATCTAACTAGAATATATGTGTAATTTAAGGTGAACCAAAAATTAGCATGATTTTTCCTACTGAAAAACTTTGTATTAAAAAATTAAATCTAAGTTTGTTTTTTTTTTTTTTTTGGTAAATTTAATAAATACGATTATAAAAATTCATTAAGTAAGTTTAGTTTGAATAAATTTTGAAATCAGTCAAAGATTAGTATTATAAGTGATTATTTATTTTAAATAATATATGTTTAAACATTATATAAAAAGACATACTATTGTGCATTTTAGACAGCATATTTAAATTAAATAAACTAACAAAGGACCATCAGTACAAACAATTTTAAATACCTTTCAATTTCACTTTTTTTGCTTTCAATAGCCATATTGAGAAGCATCTTTTTGATTTTGCTGGAACTGGCTTCTTCTTGAATCTAGGCAAAAAAAAAAAAAAAAAAAACTTATTTTATATTAAACACAAACAAAATTCACAAACTGAAGCTAATAAAATCAATTACACTGTCAAGTAAGTGTTCAGCATATTTAACATGAATTGTTTGCATGTAGAGGGTTGCATTTACTGTATTTGCATAAAACCGTAATGTTTCTCTGAATTCTGTATAGAAATCTTATTTTGAAAGGGGGGGGGTATGGATTATACATATATCTCTTTCTATATTTCTAAATTACTGCTTTCCTAAATTTTTAAACTTAATCTTACTTTATAGTTTTTATCTTGCTTACTTTCTTATATTTAGGATCGGGGATAAGGCCGCCTGGCTAAGGAGCCCCATAAACGTCTGTTCATATCTTTCTATATATATAGTTGGTAATGAAAGATCTAAAAAATTTTCATACAAATTTATGTGAGCAGAAAGGTGTCAAATTTGCCAAAAGTTGACAGCCAATAGTTTTATTTTATAATTAGTTGTTAAATATATGATTGTTATTTCCAGCAAAAATAATGTAAGAAAAATCATAATAAATCAACAACTTGAGATAATTATACTCTAAATGAGTACAGAACTTTCTCTCTAATCTCATAAAAATTCTTTACAATTAAAAATGAAAGATAAATTTCAAGCAATCATGCTCTCTTTGAAACTTGAGAAACAAACTTTTAATTTGCTGTGAAAACTGGTTTGCACTCAAACATGCTATTTGCTAAATATCACACAACAGAAATTTTAAAAAATAAAACTATTCTTAGTGGATCACCAGAGAATAAATGGAACATAACAGAAAAAGTGCTACAGGATGCCTATTTTTTGTTCATCATTTAATTTAGAATTGGGAAAATAGTTGCGATTGGTTTGTAACAAGAAAAACTTTGTTATAATTTGAATTTACTGTTCAGAGTTAATCTTAACGGCCATTCTAGGGACGACCTTTAAGTTCTATTAAAAAATAACTACTATTTGGATGATCCTGCAGAGTAAAGCACTTTCAAAATCATGATTTTCCAGTTTGAAGCTTAAAAGATAGTACATGTCTTGAACATTACAAATGCATATAATCTATTTATTTTATATTTATTAAGTGTTTATTATCAGTTAAAAGGGTTTAAGCACTTATTTAAATTCATTGTATTCAAAATTATTTTCAGAATTTTTCTTTTATTTTAAAAAAAATATCCTTTTTCTGATTATTGGTACACTTTGTATAAAACCCAGTAATGTTGCTTTCATGAAATTCTGTGACCTTGCATATACTCACCTCCTTATTTTGGTATATAAATCATAAGCAATTTTTAAAATAGTAAATAAAAGTCACAAAAATATGTGGATTTCTAATAAATAAAAAGTATAATATTTTTAATGATTATTGAGAAAGAATAACAAAGTTCCAGTAATTCTTGTTACCACGCAATATTTCAAGATAAGATTTTTATTTTAGATAAGAGTGCATAATAAAAGAAAAGACTTGTACATTGGAACTTAGAAATTACATGTTCATACATTGGTAATAAACATGTTTGATTATATTATTAAAAAGTTAAATCCAAAACTGAATGCTTTACATAAGATTGCTTTACATAAGATACTTTGTAACACTCTTGTTAGTATCCCAAAAGCAATTTTATTAACTGTCAAAAAAAAATTGTGACATTCCAGCTACAGCCTGAATTTTCCACTTTTCAGTTACCTACCTTGTCATACATTCTATTCAACAACCTAGGCACACATGGGATGACTGTAGGCTTTAGGGTTCGAAAATCTTCACTCAAATTTCTAATGTCGCCCTGATAAAAACCCACTTTACCTCCAGTCATGTAAAGACCCACCTAAGAGGAAATATATTGCAATGATTAATAAAATTATGAGAAATTGATTTTTCTTCAAACTGCAAATAAATATACATAACATATGCTATGACTAAAGCCTGAATTTGTAAGTGCTTTGAACAATAGGCTAGCAATAATACATTCTAGATTTGTAGAAAACTATGCATTATGGAAATTAATTTAAAAAAAAAAAAAGAGTTTGGCTATTATAAATGCAAAATTCTTAGTTTAGTCTAGCATATCCAGTCTTATTTTTTAATAAAATTTTATTTATGGAAATTCTTTTCACTTTTAGAAATGAGCACTTAATTTTTAGCTTATATTTCCATAGGATAATTTTTACATGAGCATTAAGAGCACAGTTTGAAATTTTTATAAACTAATTATCTTTTTAATATATATATATATATTCTCCTTAATCCTACCATTAAATGTGAGAAAAAACAAAATATTTTTAAATTTTTCAAAACATTAAAGAGCAACCACACTCATTAAGATTATTTCTATATCTTGATAACACAAACCAAGAAATTTAAAAACATTGACAAGATTGGTTTAAATCTTATTTTTAAAAATATCAGATCATTAATATGTATATATATATACATATATAAATATATATATATATATATATATATATATATATATATATATATATATATATATATATATATAAACATATATACATATAAACAAAAATAAGAATTAATAAAACTAAATATCAATGACAAAATTACAAATATAGATTCAAAAGTCCTAACTGAACTTTATTTAACCTTTTTAATAATAGTAAACCTTTAGACAGGGAGAACGTAAGCTTTGTTTCAATAAAACAAATGGTGAAAAATGCCCCTTCTACAGCAGTAGTAAACATATGTAATATTGCTCTTTCAGGCCAAATTTACCATGAAAAAAAAATTGTTCTCAGTTCTAATGATTAAAATTAAAGAATCCAGAGATTTAAATTAGGATTTAAATAAAAATTATATAAATAAACCAACCCTGCTGACTGATCCTAGACATGCATATTTGTTCAGGTTTAATCCTTAATATAAAATGACAAGCTTTAAAAAGGCAAAGAAAGGTATACTTACTTGACAGCACCTTTCAAACATATGGGCTAATGGCAAAAATGAGAGCATAGTGTCATTACTGCCAGGAGCCGTCTCACCCTGAAAAATAAAAAAAAAATATAGCCTCAACGAGGTAGCAAGATTTAAAATTAATAATAATATAGTAAAAAAATTCCCCTGTGGTTCTGTGGTAAAATATTCATATCTTTAAGAAGACACAGTACTCTAAATATGGTCAAAATACTACTCCAAGTTTATTACTCTAACTTTTCTACAATGCACACAAAATCTGAAATCTGTATCTTCACTATATCATACCTGCAGGAGGGGGGAGATTCTTTCCCATATTTTTGATCAGAATTATACAGTAATAGTCTTAATTTTTTATTGAGAGGAAATCAATTTTTCGAAACAGAGGTAAGCCACCTCTCACGACCTTGCAGAGTAACATAATGTGATGACATGTAGACTGCAGGTGACACTAATTTTATACAGACTTTTTAAGGAAAAGGGGTGAAATTATATTTTTGCTTACATATAAAGCAATATCGCAACATTTAAAGATTGAATAAGACATATTAAAAATCAAAAACATTGTTATTTTAACAATTCATGGATAGAATATCTAAAACAAAATAGACCTTTTTTTAATATCATTTAACACTTTTTTTGAAATGGACAAAAATAATTTATAATCTATTTTAATTTGGATTGATTGACCTCACTGCTTCTGACAGTCAAATGTGTGAAACAAGCTATATTTAACGACATTCCTGTGCATTAAGTGATTACTATCTATGTTATTATCTATGCATTAAGTGATTACTATCTCTGTTATTATCTATGCATTAAATGATTCCTTAAATTGAATTGTTCACTCAATTTATTCTTTCTGCATGTGATAATTTAAAAAAAAAGTTTTAACTGATATATGTAAGGTTTAATGAACCTAACACATCTTTTGTTTTAAAATATGAAATTGTTTACCAAAGTTAATATATCTTATTTTGTATGTATACATGTGTTTATGTGTTAGAAAGTACGCTAACTACTATATAAAGAATTTTCTAGGAATAACTTAAATTTCCAGTAATTAATGAGACCGTAACTTAAGGACTGAATTTCTCTCATCTATTACAAATGGGCATGATTCACTGTAGTTATAACTCATCAAATAGATGTTGTCTAAACAGAAAGCCAAAATGCAATATTCAGATTTTGAAGGGCAACAAAAATTCCTTCCATAGGTTACACTCCTATTTTAAAATATCCGGATACTTACCAACTGCAACATGACAGCGCTGACGTTGGCAATGATACTCTTGTGTGTGAGCATCACTCCCTTGGGGCTTCCTGTGGTGCCACTTGTGTAGCACACTGCAGCCAAAGAGTCTGGCTTTGGAGCCTATAACATGAAAATACTCTCTCTTAGACATATACCTCTAGACATACACACATAAGTGTTTGATATGTTTTACATGTATGTATGTATATCTATATTTGTGTATAGAAGTACTTAGATGTTTAATCCTTTCACACGCAACATATTCTGAAACAAAGTATTCCCTAGACTACATTCTCTGCAAACAAATACTTCCTTAACCCTAGAGATTTCATGTTAAGTCAAATATCTAAAGGAAAAAAAAAAAAAAGCTGCACAATAATTAAATAAAAAACTTCAAGATTAAAAGGTGCAAAATAAGAATAACTATTTAAGCATTTGAGTTACATGTCATTATTATTTATAAAATAATAAATTTTGAAATCCGTATAAAAATATAGAAAATGTTTAAGATTTTTTTAAATGTTAATATTATAACAAATAAACATAATAAATAAAATATTTCTTAACAAAAAAATAAACATTTAAAATTAGAAAAGAACTTGATTATTTCAAAGAAGTTTTGCAAAGAGTTTCAATTTTAAAAACATTTTGCTATACATAACTTCACAAAATTAGCACTAATATGTTCTCCAATACCTGTTCTCACTATAGATATATGGCCACTGCTGGGGCAGCTTATTAAATAAATAAATAAATAAATAGCCATGTTTATTTTCAATCATTCTCCTTCACTCTTTTATGAATTTACAGTTTTATTGGGAAATACATGTAAGGTGTGTCTATACACCACACCTTACATGTAAATCTAATTAGTCCAAATTTATGCAAAATCTGTAGCTGTACTTCATAATCAGTGCCTTGATTTATTAGTGTAACTTTACTTCATTTGAGTTCATTATTACACATAGTGTGACTGCTCCTTTAGTAATGAATAACATTTTGAAGGTAATGAAATAATTTTATCTTAATTTGAATATATAATTTAACATAATATATAACATAATATTCTAATTTTAATGTAACTACATCACTTATATTTACTCTGGAAGTCTTTAAAAAGTATAAAATGTTTCTAATTCTGTTCATGTACCTATGTTTTTTATTGTAATCTTTAATCCTACACAAATAGAACTTTTAACAAGCAATGATAGACAGCTATAATAAACATTACTGCTATAAAATCTGTTTTTTTTTTCTTCATTCGATAATGATAAAAATTAAAACTCCACTATTTAGAAACTTTATTTGCAACCAAAACAAATATACAATATTATAGGCTCTTGAATGGAATTGTGATTATAACAACCATCTAATTGTCTTTTGATAAGAAATGTTATTTAAAAGGCAGTGCTGCTCTACAGATTTTTTTTTTTTTTTTTTTTAAATAATAATGTGGGAACATTTGCTTGTTCAGTATTTTCCAATAAAATAACATAGAAATTGTTGACCATTTTTATTACAGGAGCCCCATATAGGTGGCCAACATTACTCCCCAAGACAACACAAACACACTAAATGGGTCCTCGTAATTTAAAAGGAGGACCATGGTGGCAGACCCCAGTCATGGTCTACCACTTCTAGAGGTATCATCATCTGGGAATTTGGAAGACATTGCAACCTTAAACTTATTTTAGATTCTTCAGCCACTATAATAGAATAATGCAGATCAAGCCCTAAAGCAGGGCCCGACAAAGATACTTTTGTGCCCATGGCTCAATCCAATTTTTGTGCCCTCCACCCCCATGCAAATTTATAGCAACAATTTATTATCATAATTACAGTCGTAAAAAAATTATAACATTGAATTAGCAAACAGATTTAAGAAATTAGCATTAAAGTAATATTCAAAATCAAAAACACCAAATTTTCATTTTACGTAATCATTATTATCTCTGTTTGTTTAGCCATGCTAAAAATGAAGGACTTTTAAAGGCCTAAAGTGACCCCCTTTTTTAATTTTTACCTTGTCACACTCACAAGCTCTGTGGTACAGAAAATAAATAATAACATAATTAAAAACAATTTCAATTGATGAGATGATTTAATAGTTTATACTGGTACGTTGCTAATAAATAAAAAATTGTCTTATAAATATGCAATAACCCATAGGATAAAAAGAGCACCAGGTTTGTTGAGGGAATTAATTATCAGGTAAATAACAGTAAAATTAAAGTAAATAGGAAACAATAGAGTTCATGACAAACACAATTACCTCGTACAATAATTTATTAAAACTTAATGATGGTAGCATATGTTTGTAATTTTTCCCCACTTAATATGTATTTCAAGCACTCGACTAAATTTTTGTGCCCAGGGCACATGCCCCAAGTGCCCGTGCGATAATCAGGCCCTGTCCCAAACCCACAAACACCCCAGTTATGAAAATTAAGCTTTGCCAACTAAGTTACTGTAGCTCATTGTAAAATGTTTTGACACCCCCCCCCCCCTATGAACAGAGCTCGCATGATTTTGCCATAGTGGCTTGTAGCTGAAATCTGGTAAATATATATGTGTATATATATATATATATATATATATATATATTGATTGATTGTATATAAGTTTTAAATTAAAATTGATTTTTTATGTACACCATACATTTGCGTTTATTTAAGAATCAGCTTTTAAGCATTTAATTTATTCAGACTCGACAGAATGCAATTTATTTATATAAAGAGAAGCATTTGGCTTTAAAATTATTTCAGATCATTAATTGCAATTTAAAAAGCACTGAAGCTTTATATGCTGTGTACTTCACTCATTCTCAGCCTTTATGAAACGAAATTATAATATAAAACATTTTTTAAGAGATAAATACAAGCTTTATATGAGTATTATATGTTGTGTACTTTACTCACACTCAGCCTTTATGAAAAGAAATTATAATAGGAAACATCGTTTTAAGAGCTGAATACATTTGAACATATTTAAAAACAAAAATTAATTTTGACTTTTTTCATTCTGATATATTCATTAATCTGTTACTAACAAAACTGAAGTTAAGCCATCACACACTCTGTGTTTTAGATACAAACTCTCCTCTTTTGCATGATCATATTTGCCATTTCAATTAAAAGGGAAACTACTAAGACACACACCTTTAGATCACCATTTTAAATTTTTGACTATTTTAAAGAGTAAACATAAATGTGCTTGTTTAAGTTCAATCAGTCATTCCCAGTTCTAAGAATTCTAAGAAACAAAGCAGAGATTGAATGTTTAGACATCATCTGAACTTCATTTAAAGCTATGAAATAGGGCTGCTCTCTAAAGTCAATAAATTACTTAATAAGCATGTTCCACAGTTTAATTCCAATGTTATATGATATGATGGGGAACAGGAAGCACTTCCAATGTCCACAACAGCAGGTAAGACAAGGAAATAAAACATTTTCCTAATCTATATAAAGTATGATGTGTATAAAAATATTCATTACAGACTATTTTCTGAATCAATATAAAGAAAAATAGCACTATGCAGATATGGTTGCAAATCACATGCACGTATATATGCTAAATTTACTCCTAAAGAAAATGTTACTAATTCAACTCGCATTAAAGAGTTACAGAAAAGAATCCTCCATCCCACCAAATAATTTTTTTTAACATCACCACTAGAATCAACCCTTTTAGGACAACCCTCACATATTTTAAATCACTGAAAAGCCAGTACAGGTAAGTACGTCTTTTAATATTTTCTGATTTTTGTAAAAGTAAAGAAAACAAAAAATATTCTTTTTAGTTAATAGAATGTACTAGTTGCTTTCAAAAATAATTATCATTGTTCATTGTTAAATTTTTGAATAAATTGGACAAATGTATAATTTATTACCAGGATTTATAAATGATTCACCTATCCTGAATATGTTAAAAGATTGAAAAGAAGTACTTACAATCATCTTTTCTGGATTTGCCTTTCCAATATCCTAGAACAGGAAAAAAAAATCACATTACTTATAACTGTTTAAAATATACTAAAATACACAAATATTAACATTATGAAGCATAAAGAAAAGTATCTGAACAAGAAGGAAACTTTTTTTTAACCAATAAGATTTAACAAGTTTTAATTTTACAGCCATCCTAACTTATGATCATATGCAATTTGCCATTCTTGAGCTGATCAGCTATTTATAGGTGTGTTTTATACAACCAATGACAAAATTGAGATTTTTTAAAGAAAATTTCAAAATTTGAACACAAATTTAAAAATTGAAAATCAATTTAATAAATGAATAGAAAAAAAATCTGTGGCAATTTCCAAAATTCTTTTATGTTTTAATTTATTTTGATTAAAAGAGTTTTTCACTTAACAAAACTGTACATCTATTTAAATCTGTACTAATGAAAACAATCCAAAGGGTTTGCTTGTGTATATAATGTGTGTGTGTGTGTGTGTGTGTATATATATATATATATATTCACATACATACAAAGGTTGGTTGGTTGGTTTTTTGATTCTTAATGGCACTGTATCCTCATGGGACATATTGTGCCAAACACATGGTTAAGAGACCTCGTACAGGGTAAAAACTGTAGAGAAAATAAAACAAATGTAAAATACAAAAAGACAAATAGGTATACAATATCTTTTAAAAAAACGTATAAATCTGGTGGAGAGTTAAACGACAAAATGTGTAAAAAAAAGCTGAACATAAAAAATGTCAAAGAAAAGGAGTGAGGAATTAAATAAGTTGATAAAAGCCAATATGCTTCAAAAACCGAAAGAGGTTTTGATGAGGAGTAGCATTAAGTAAGGCGGGCAATGGAATGTTTTGCGAATGGAAGTATAAAAGTCTTTCATTATTATAAACAGGACAGTCTAAAAGAATGTGCTTCACGGTGACAGCAACCTTGCAGTGAAGGCAAGTGGGAGCAGGTTCACCTACGAGTAAATGACGGTGAATACATACAAAGGAACATCACTTAAACTAATATAAGGAGAAACAGAATTTTTCATAAAGGTGAATACTTTGTATAGAATAGTCATTGTTTCTGCAACATGATCAATGGCAACATGAAAAAAAATACTGTATGTTTCTCAGGTTTTCTAATAAATACACATTTTAAAAGTAAAAAATTTATATTTATATTATATATAAACTATAACAAAAAACTCTTTTCACCTACATCAAATGCAGTAAATTTTGGTATTTAGTAAACACATTCATAAATACATATAACAAGTACTTTTTTTATAAAACTCTTTTAGATTAAAATAATAAAGGCTAAATGAAATAGGAAACTTACTACTTTATAAAGAATAATACAAACAAAAATTTTGTAAGAAATTAAAAAAAATAATAATAATAATAATAGTTCATACACAGAATACTTATGTAAATGAGATACGAAATTTACAAATCTTAAAATTCCTTATTTGGGTCATTAAAACAATTTTTGTTTCACTGATCTATTGGCTATATGAAATATGATTTACTTTCAGGGAAAACAGTATTAAACATTTGCAGACCACTGCACATATGGTCCATACCCCCTTCAAAGTAATTTTTATTTAATGATTTTGATCAAAATTTTTCTTAAGATTATGTGAATTCAAATTATCTTTACCAGGTTTAAGTAAAATATAGAAATTATATCTGATGAATAGCTTTTGAAAATGCAAAAAAGAAAATTGTGTAGTATGGGGGACAAAAAGGTACGACTGACTGAGGCACAGCACAGAGGAAACAAAGAAAAAGGCAGAATGTTTAAGTAACAGCAACAGATAACTGATAATGAATGGTTATTTTGGAGTATTTTTCTATTTTATTTATTCAATATTTTTCTGTAGTAGGGAAAGCAGATTATTTTGATAGATTTCATTAGGGAAATTACCTAGGTTTTGGTATTATCACACACTTCAGGTATTTTTTATCTTATCCTGCAAGTCACCTAGTAGGTAAAGCAGGCTAGTTTATGAATAAAAACTGCTCTGCATAGGAACATTATTTTTTTTATAATGGCAAGCAAGGTGAAATTCAAGTACACTTAATCCCAACTATCTCCAAGGGTCAGATTGAACTAAAGTTTGATCACTTACTTCACAAGATTAACATTAAACGTATCATATAACGGGTCAAATGACCCATAAGGTTTATGTAAAAAATGTGATGGGAAATGAATTAGAAATTCTTATTCTTTGTGTTTGCAATACATAAAAATTGACAATATACAATTTTGTTTAATTATAATAAAGTTTATTTGTCTATTTCCTTCCAATTTTCATGTTTCATACATTTATAATCAGAAAAAATAAAGTTCGGTCATTTGACCAGCTATGGTAGAAATAAGTATGTATTAAGTGTTTGTATGTTTAGTGTTAAAATCATTCTGGTCAGACTACCACTTGATTCTTTCTGCAGTCAAAGAAAATTGCAAAGTGTGTCCTGTTACTTTATAGACAACTTCATATATATATATATATATATATATATATATATATATATATATATATGTGTGTGTGTGTGTGTGTGTGTGTGTGTGTAAGTAAAATGGTCGAAATCTCTCTTGCTGTCACATAAGAAAGTTAACTTCTATTATTTTTAATTGTCCAGGCTTACTGGGCAATGAGTGAGCCTAAGAAATATGCAGTCATGGCTCCTTTACAAGGAAGCAATGAAGTCCAAGGCGGGACTTTATTCTGGACTAAGAAAAGACATCTTTCTCTAACAAGATAGAGCAATTAATGATTACATGAAAACACTTTTCGATTACAAAGTTAGCCCTACAGCTAAAGATGAGATGAATTCTTTCCCAAGAGTAAGTAGCTTAGTCAGTGTTATTAACAGTTAAAAAGGAACTTAGATCATTGGAAAAGTGAACCATAGGAATTGTTCTGCTAGTATATGAGCTGGTATAAAAATTAAATGCAAAAAATGTCCCACCTCCATCTCCTTGAAGGACAGCAATTCAAGATTGCGTTCTTTCGCTTTTGCTCGTGCTGCATCAGAGATAGGTTCCACCTGGACAATTATCTTTAACGTGGGCATCTCATTCTTGTCACTAATCAGAGACAGGGTTCTCTCCTCTTTGTCACAGATCACAATTGCCATCTCCGCTGAAAATATTAAGGGTACATACAGGAACACATACAAACAATATAATTAGAGTACAGTAGAATTTTCCAAACTTTCTTAATCATAAAATCCCCTTCTATTTTTTATTCACAGATTTTTTTTTCTGCACCCCACTGAAATTTAATGTGATAATAAAATAAATATTCTAATATTTAGATTTCATAAATTAAACAAAATATTATCAATATTATAAAAAATAAAGCAATTATACATACAAAAATATAAAGTAAATAAAAAGAAAAGAAACTTATGGTGAAGAAAAGAATGCAGCTGCATCATTTCACTTTAAAAATTTTTGCTTTGTGTTTATAAAGCAAATTTGCATATCTGGTGTACAATCCAGTTGGTTTCTATATTCTATGCATAGAGGTTTTTTTTTTTTTTTTTTTTTTTTTATCCAAATTCACACAAGGAAGTAAGGCCAAAAGTAAATAAAATGCAAATGACTTGTTTTGAGACAAAATAGCTTGCAAGCTAGTCATTTAACTGTTATGCTCATGCATATTTTGCATAGTAAGTCAGAAGTTATTAAATGAGAGAATAAAATCAGGTTAAAATATACTTGTCTATGAATTAAGGTGAGGTGCAAAAGTTTTATTCAGTTAAAAAATACTTAAAAGTATCATTCAAATTAGGATCAGTGAATACAATGAAATGTATGACCATTGTAAATATTCTTGTTCCACACTGAGCACACCATAAAACTACACTGTAACCAAAGTATCAAATTTAGGATGGACTCATTTAAATATTTGCTTCAGATTTTAAATTGGAAGTGTAAAAATATATCTTTATATAAAATAAATAAATTTAACAGAGAACCCTAAAATTTTAGTAGAACCCTATGGTACTACAAAATAACAGTTGGGAGTTACTGGTCTACAGCAGAGGCAGCTAAATTGCAGCCACCCAGTCAAATTTTTTAAATCTACAGAAAAAAAAAATAACTAGTATTTGATTGCTTTACTAATTATTGTTAAAATCAAAGTTTTTATATATACTGTTTTATAGTTAATTTATGAAAAATTTAAAAACTATTATAACAAATTCTTTCAAATTTTCACACACATACATGCATGCATGCATACATACATACAGAGTGCAGACTGCTAGAATGAAATGCATTTCTAACATAGCCTGCAGATTCTTTTGAATTGGACAGATATAATCTAGAGCTGAAGTTCTCAAACAGGGTGCAGTAACTCCCTGCAGTGCCTTGAGTAGCATATACTCCAACATTAGTTTTAAGGGACAAGTAAAAAGAAATTTTAAGTTAGAGAACACTCCTTTATCTGACACTTTAAATATATATATATATATATATATATATATATATATATATATATATATCAATGAATAATCAACTTAATATAAAATCTTTAGAGAGACAAAAAGAATTTACTATCCAAATAATACTAAAGTAAAAAGTTCCAGCATATAATAGTGTGAATAAGTATTGATACAAATATTAGAACTTTGTGGGTGTATATTTTGTCCTATAACTTTATATGAATGGATACAAGGACATTTATGTAAAAATATATCAATTTCCCACACTTTAAACACATCTTTAAAAGGAAAAAGCATTTAAAAAATATTACAGTAAAAATTTTAGACTTGTGGACAGAAATTTTAAACATATGTCAACTTGGCATTCTTTTATAAATATTTAGACAAGAGTATTCATATTTATGCAGGTGTACAAATATTTACACTTTATACTCTTGTATTTTACATTCATATACATTATAATAAACATATATATAAAAGATGTAGATAAATGTATACAAGAACCTATAGAACTTAAGTAAATGGTGTGTATATATATATATATGTGTGTGTGTGTGTGTCGTATATATAGTTACATACTTCTGATACATAGAAAAAAATATAGAAATTTCAACATTAGATATAAATTGTAGGAATGAAACTGGTTACAACTAATGCAACTTACCTTCATTGACAATTAAAGTAAAAGCTTTGGGACCTAGCGTGTCATAAATAGGAACAATGGCCATCGAGCGACCGTATGCTGCATGCTCTGCCAACACACACTAGAAAAAAAAATATATTATCTCAACCTATGCATTTAAATACATTCATAAAGGTCAGTTAGTGCTAGCATATATATATATATATATATTTGTTGTTTAGACAAATCTGCATATTATCATTAATGCACAAAATGATTTACAGATGTTTTATAACTGTGCTAGAAAAACTCCTCACAAGTCTCTGCCACCCAGATTGTTATATTATATTTAATAGATAATAGATTTAAAGATAAGACCTTTAGGTACTAAAGTCTGCATGTTTAAATATCAATGCTGGCATAGTAAAACAAAAGCTTGTTAAAGATAAGATCTTGATAGCACTTACCTCGACATTATTGGAAGAATAGATGCCAACGAATGCACCAGGCTTCATTTTCTTATGCAGCATGCCAGCACCAAAATTTTTTGCTTTTTCTACAACCTGTAAAAAGAGGTTTCTTTTATATGCATACTTGCTGCACCTGTATCTAAGGAGTTATCTGCTATGCACAACTCTATGGGTACATTAAGTTATAAGAGTTTTGATTATGAGTAATTGCTTAATCATTTTTTGAAGTTACATGGGGAAATTCACGATACAGGGAAGTTTTATTGCCCCCAAGAGTCTAAATCTGGATCTTTATATCACAATACCAATTAAGCTCTGTGTCTAATTCCTATATTCCCACGATAACATCACTCTCTACAATAACTGTCTTTCATTATACAAACTATAAATAGAAAATCAGGGGTGAAAAAAAAGGGTAGGAGGGCCACATAACTCATCAAGCAGTGCCACTTCTCCTGCAGCTGGGCAGTCCATTTAGATGAAGTGGCTAAAGATTTATGAAGAGAGGCATTCAATTTCTGCTGTGTATTTGATCTTTTGAGGATATCAACATCCTAAATAAGCAGAGATGTCCTCTCTACACCTTTTAATGTTTCAGTGAAGTCATATGTGTTGCCAAACTTGCTTCTGAAAACTAATGATTACTGATCTTTGTGGTCAACAGCCATATGCTCATAGTCAAAGCATCATTATTATGATAGCAGTTATTTTGAGAAATTCTTTCTTTGGATCTAGAGAATGTAAATACAAAAGAACCAAGAAGAATTAAATGAAGTGCAATGAATATAAACAGAAAGGAAAGAAGTAGAGAAACAAAACCATAGGCATGAGTGGGCTTCTAAAACAGATTGATGATATTTTCATTTATTTTATTGTGCAAAACTGATTTGAGATAAGAGCAATTTGAACTGTGAGCTCCGTCACAGTATAATTTAAACTTGTAAGTAAAGACACCACTATATTAGCATATTCAGGTGTTTTTTCTAGCTGGTTATAAAGATTGGTTGATTTATATCACGTTGATATAAATCAACCAATTACCCTTTTTTTTGTGTGTGATGGCTATTTTTGACCCACAACAAACAAAGCGTTATCCATGTAGGTGCTTAAAAAATTAGAAAATTTGAAAATAAAATATATTGAGTTTATTTGGACAATCCATCTTTGGCACTTTGCCACCAAGATGTTTTTCCATTTGCTTATATATTGGTTTGGTTTGGAGTGCTACGGTCTACTGTTTTGCACACGAGGGCTAATGAGACCGGGACCTACTGCTTAAAGCCGATTCCGAACGGCTACGAACATCCATGCCATAGTGGGATTCGAACCCACGAACTCCGGGTCTGAAGGCCAGCACCCTAACCATTCGGCCATCGTTCGGCAATATATTGCTTTGAGGGTGTAGGGGAGTCTACAATCAGTGTTAAGACTAATCACATGGGAAATGTTAGAAGTTAAACTTAGTTACATAAAGGAGTTATATAAGAATAACTGAGCTAAACAGAAACTAATTTGGTGTTCTCTTAATCATCCAAGGTTATCATGTTTAAAAGAGAATTAACGACATTTCACCAAAAGTTGTAATTTTACCGCAGAATCACCAGAAATTTATTTTAGAATATAGTTATAATTAAGTTGGTTAGCTTAGTTAGCATATCATTGCATATATATGTGTGTAAATGTAATTAACTGTTATTTCTTGTGAGAAGATTACCCACTTTCCCAAATGAATATTTATATATGTATATGGTTATCGATTGGACTGTAGTTTTGTATTAAAAAAATGTGGAAGCTTTGAACCCCACAGCAGATAACTTCAATAAGTTAGAGTTGTCATTTATATAAAATTATTTTATAGTTCATTTATATTTTATGAAGTGACAATCCTTTGACGATAAAACACTAAAAACAATACCTCTTTATAATGTAACCACTGGTATTCATCACTTCCTCTGGGCCGCCAGCCTAGGCACGGTCCATTACCTTGAGAGGAGATAAAAAGAACAAAAAGGATCATTGCCAAAAGTTTAATTTAAAAACAATAACCTAAAGCTTTTACAATGCATACAAATACATTCATATATGTGTATAAATATATCCTAGCTATTTTGTGGTTAGCCTTTGGTCTGGGTAGACAGTTATTATATGATCTTCTAAAAACACTTTTGTGGCTAATTTAATTTAAGATAAATTATGACAAATAAAAGAACTTTATTGGGTAGTATATCCTTGCAATTGACTAATAAACTGATCTTTCATACATTATAAATACATTCAATTCTTATGATTTTTAATAAAAACAAAACTTCATTAGCATCTATCAGCATAGAACTGAACCTCAAAATTACAGTGTTAAAGCAAGTAATTTATTTCCCAATAGTTTGAAATAAATTAATTTTACTTCTTTAAAATTTTATCTTAACCACAGATAGTTACATCTGTCAATACTTAAAGTCATTATTTTCAGCATTTTGTTGTATGTGCCATAACCACCAACTAAATGATGCAAACAAAAATTAAATGCAACAATTTCGGTCATTTTATTTCCAGTAAGGACAAAAAAAAATTAAACTAAATATAAAGTATTTGGCTTGCAAATAGGAGCCATTCGCAACTATAGTTTAACCTTCTCTATTAAGACAAAAAATGATTTCCTGAATTAAAACAAAAAAGTAATACTAATTACTAACCGTGGCATATTTGTATGGATTCACGCAACAAAAAGTATTAACATGCACAAGTATAACGAGAGTGAATATAGTGTATTTTTAAATAGAAATACATAATAACAAAATGTAGGAAAAGGACAATACTAAAAACTAGTACTATTTAAATATATTGTACAATATCTCTCCTTCTGTTCATCAAAGATAAACAACTAGTTTTATGTAAAAAAAATATATATATATCATTAACTGCAGTTAATAAGTACAACATAAGCCAATCTTAAACTGCTAGAAAGGGTTTCCGGAATAAGTGTACTAAATTTAGACAAAAATGATGATTTTTGAATTTCATTTACGCAATTGGTCTGGAATATTTTTCCTTGTATCTACATATCCAGGTCACCTTAAAATTTTTAATTTATTTTTAATATAGAAAACATTAGGGCTCGACAATATCAAAAATTTAATGCTACAATATAAACACCCAAATTAATATTTATATTACTGATACATAGCAATACTACTTTAATGTAGGAGTGAATAGATGTCACGTTTTGGTAAGACTAACAATGCAGTACTATAATAATGTCCCAAAAAATGCATAAAACAGAACATTACTGTTTTATAACTATATTTGATAATAAATCACCATTCTCATAATTACTCAGAAAACACTGTACCTACACTATTACTTCTAGAATAATGGTTTGTATTTAATAAGATTAATATTTTGATAATATTTTTTAAAACTTCTAAAACAAAATGTTGTCAATTGAATTTATTTTAATAATGAAGAATTAGACTAATAAACTTTAAAAAAAAAAAAAAAAAAAAAAAAACATTAACATTGAAATTTTGCTTGTATATCTTATACATAGAAATACTTTGTCAGTATAAACTCCCTTTTTTATTTCACAAATGTTACCAAGTTAATTAGTTAATGTTACCAAGTATATTTAATTTGAATAGATTAAGTTTGCTAGTTTGAAAAAAACACATTTTAAAGTATAATTTAGAAACACTATTAATCTTTTTTGATGCTGTAAAATGATTTAAAATAAAATTTACTAGATTAATAAAACAAAATTTTCTTTTCAAAATATTTGCTGATATATATTAAAATATAGAATATTTACAAACAAAACATTTAAAATAAAAGAACATTTCCAGGATTTTTTTTAATGCTAAAAAGATAAATTGTATATTGATACGTTTCATTTATTATTTTACCATTATCTCCGAATAAAGCTATTTTAACGAGTTCACCTGCACTCCCGAAAGGGGTGCAAATGTGGGAAAATTTCACCAACAAGCGATTGGCAAAGAAGTAAACGGGGCGTTAAAACCGAGGTGATGAGTTGGGAAAGAGAGTGAAGAAAAAGAGAGAGTCGAGATTGATAAGTTGCTGGACATCCAGAGAGCCCGGACCAGCAATAGAGTCCCGAACCCGCATGCCAGCACAGACATACAGCAAAATAACAGCCAATATGCCAGTACTGACATCCTTTACATCCTGATGAAAGCCCAAGCTTGCTCCTCTGTAATGTCCGGAGATAAATAGATGTAACATATTTAAGACAGTTATTTAGGCCTCAGTTAGTAATTCAATATTTTAATTTCAGGAATAACATATAACAAAAGAGGCGAATTGTAATAATTATTGTGTAATTAGGAATATAAAATCTAAATAATAGCTGGTTATGTTATATGGTGATCAAATAGTGTAACAATTTATAAATAGTGTATAGAATAAATGTCTTAATCCAAATATAAGGTATTATATTTTTACTGTGTTTCCCCTTTGTACATGAACACTGGTGTTAGTGTTATAAGTACATTACAACACCAAGAATTCAAATAAAAAGGAATTACTCACCAGATACTCTGGTTCCTCTCAGCATACACTCATAGAGTGTTTGCGCATCCTCAAATAAATAAGATACATGTGGAGCTTTGGGAGTCAAATGAGATATCCTTACGTGCTCGGGACCCTGAAAAAAAAATTTTTAAATATTGTTAATAAAAACCTAGAAATAATCAAAAAAGAATATAAGTTTTAATATTTAATGTAATATTCAACTCCAATTTTTTTTTCTCATTCTTGGTTCATATACATCCTGTTTGCCTTAGTTCACTACATATTACCCATCTGACTTGCTTTTTAATATAACTAAATATATATTAAATAAATATAACTGGGTAACAAATTTCCATGTTAGGTACAATTTACATAAAGAAATTAAATTTGTACACTGTTTCATACAGTTTGAGTCATAAAGTTTTATACAGTAGGAGATAAGATTTTCATTTTAAGTTTGATATTGAAGCTCCTAAATATTAATGTAGGTTGAGAATAAAATTCCTCAATAAAAATTCAAGATATGGCAAAAGGTTATAGATGTATATATTAACCCTTTATAAATTTAAAAAAAGGTAGTAAATTGAGATTTTTTACCTCAAAAACTTCACATTAATCTTTTAAATACTCCACACTTTTTTTATTGTGATTATAACTAACATCCTTTTTAGAAAATTAGAAAAATAGAAACATACTTACCGGAAGTTCCTCTGATTGAGCATTGAGATCAAAATTACGTTTGAGTTTCGGTGGAGGACGAGTTGCTATATACACAGCAGCTGTTGCAACAGCACCTGTAATAGCAGCAGCAACAGAACCACAAATATACTGCAGAGAACTGTCCATCTTGGATTTGGTGATTTCAATCTAAATAATACATTTGAAATTAACCATTAACATACTTAATGAGTAATATATTTTAAAAATTTCCATGAATTGTTAAACATTTCAAGATTCTGTCTATTATATATATGGTAACAGGTAGCATATTGAGATCAACATAATATTACACAGACATCATTTTAACACTTCAACAAAATAATTTTAAATAATATATCTAGTATTTTTAGTTTTAACATTTGCTTTAAATTTGAACAAATTCTATAGGGACATCAGTCTATTTCCTAAAACTTCCTGCTTTTTTCTATACTAGAACACTAGGTAATAAATAACATAATTTAAAGCCATAATGATTAGGAAATACAACAGTAATAAAGTCATTTAAATCTACAAATTAGCATACTCTAATATATATAAATTACAAGCTAAAATTAAAGTCTTTCTTCAACAATAAATCTTTCCTCTAATCATTTACAAAATGCATCATAATTATTCAGAGTAACATTTGTTTAAAAGAATAAATTTACAGGAATTCATCCAAAAATAGCCTCTCTTGTTACAGCCATGCAGTTATTTTCAAGGCAGAAAAGCCCCCACAGGCTGATATATACTTATGCAGGATGATTGCTTTCCACTGCTGGGTTTAGTTTCAAAAGATGCAAGACTATAGATTCTTAGAAAGGGAAGACAGAATTTCAGATAATCTGGTCTTATCCCATTTCAGTCAGAGATAAGGAACATGAATCACCAAGCAGATTAGCAGATCCTTTTGATTCTCAACCATACAATACTGTATAAATTTTATCTATTTTCAAGCATCTCGCAGCTAATTACTTTTAATTTAAATTTACAAAATATGAAATTGACCATTAAATTTTCTGAATCTCAGTTTTGATTAAAGTCAATTTGTTTTAAACAAACTGCCCTCAATCAAGAATTGAATCAAGATTCATTTAATATGAACTTTCACCCCTGGATAACTAATTTGACAGCTGGATATTAAGGTTTTAAATTTAGATATCTGACAAAGTTCTAGATACTTAAAATTCAGCAAAATAGACTGAATACGAGATATCCATTTCATACCTAATATATATATTGTGTAATATTAAAATCCCTTATTTATATATTTTAATATTAATTTAATAACTTTTGTTCATAAAGTATGCTGGGGGTTTGCGCGGTCATTCTGATTTTTCCCTCCTATAGACTTAATTTAGCCTCTGTCTATACTACTTTAGCCAATAGTTAGTGCGTTCTCTTTAAACATGGGTATTTTTTTATCACGTGATCAACTGTGCTTAGGGATTATTCATAGTCTTTTTACCTGAGAAATCCCTACTTGAAATGTGTGTGTGTAGGATCACATTGGCTTGGTGCACGATGTTGTAAAAGTGCTTACCTGTTGTATGGATTTCATGTATCTCACCAGAAATAAAATGTGTTTTTGGATGAATCTCGCCCATATTACATATATATATCCATATATATATATATATATATATATATATAACCATGCAAAAATGCACTGAATAATAGAAAAGAGTAAAGATAGATTTTGAATCTTTATCCGTGATGTAGATCTAATTACACATATGGTAAATCCACAAGGCACAGTATTGATTAAACACAGTCAATTGTGCACTAAGAATATTTATTTTCACCAATACAAAAAATAGCCATTTTACTTCAGATATATATATATATATATATATATATATATATATATATAAATAAAACATGATAGTTATAATAATCAATGGCTATAGATTAAGAAATTTTTATCGTTTTAGAAACTACAAAAAAAAGTTCAGATTTTTTAAGAAAGTTTTCATGCAAAAATAAACTTTTTTTCCGAAATAGTTAAAAGAACTTAAAGGATTTCAACATTACTTTAACACCCTTTGATTGGAAGGACAAAAATTACAGAAATGAAGCCAAATATAATATCACGAGCAAACCCTTATCACTTTTTCCATATTCTAACACTACAATGGTCTTTCCATACATGGTTTTCTTTCACGTTCAAGAAGCACAATTTTAAAACCACAATTTTTTACTGTCTAAAAAATATATCTTGAAAAACAATATTATGTATAAAAATTTCCGAAAATAGCTTTATTGATTGCTTATGAAGTGATTTCAATGGAACTAAACTTTTGGTAGCATATGTAGTTCCTTAAATTTAAAGATTTGCGTTTTAAGTTTATTAATTTTCTAGAGGTCCTTCAACAGTTTTAAAATTCTTTGTCATTTCTTATACTTAAATATTAAAAGAATTTTAAAAATACATATTGTAATTCAGGGAAAAAGTAATAATTGATTCCCAACGAAAAATTTATACTTCAAAAATTGCAGCTTTATAAAAGTAATTTATTTTTCCACTGAAAAGTTTGCATCCAAATATGTCTTTTATCAGCTTCAAAATTATTCCAAAAATGATTAAAAGTTATAACAATGAAACTCAATATTGTGACTAACATTTGAAATTACACAATTCTATCCATACACAAATATTTTTCAATCACATATTTTCTCATTCTGAAAAAAACCATAAGTAACATTTGTCTTAAATTTTTCAGTCTTTAAAAACGTACATAAACAGGAGATGTATGATTTTTTATAGAGCATTTTAAACAAATAGGAAATACATACATTAAAATACATCTCTTTAGTGTCAACAAATTTTCTAATTCTCCTGAGAAGAAAAATTAATTTCACAAGTATAAAAGCATTTTAGATTAAAATTATAATCTTTTCAATACATAAAAATTTTAATATTTTGATTAGTTAATTTAAAAACATATAAGAGCCACATATTGAGCATTTCTCTAGTCTTCAAAGTAAAGTAATTAGCATTTCAGGTAGGTGTTTAAAACTAGTAATAAAGGGTTAAATACCCTGCTTGGTAAATACTTCAAAAATAAATTTTAGATTAATATTTATTCCGTTTGTGCTCATTTTTAAACAGTTAAAATATGTCAACATGCATTTTTGGTTATTTTAAAAGGTTTTGGAATTAAACAGTTAGTAAAATTTCAATCTCACTATGGAATAGAACATTATAAATAAAATGATTTGAAGTTGAAAGTATAAAATGTTTAAAAGAGGGAGAAAGTTTTGTAATACTCATAGGATGGGTAGGTTTTAATTCAATTTTTTTTTCCTAAATTAACTTGCTTTTAAACTATTATCATTGCAAATTGGCTATATTTGCCTTTTGCTTTCTTTAAATCTGTAAGCAGTAATTGTATTTATATATTAACGATCACAATTAATTGGCTGTTTACACAAACATTTACATATACACATACAAACACACATTTAAAGTTTACTGATTTGAAAGTTTTGAAGAAAAATAATTACAAATATCTATTCATTTCTAATATACATAGCAATTACTTATAATCAACAGGTTATTTATGATAAATATAAGTGAATTAGAGTCATAACAAATGTAAAAACCTCTTGAATCCAATAGATTACTTAATTTTAGAAAATAAACTGGAACAATGAATTTGCCAAATTATAACACAAAATTCATTAAAAGAAGTCCTCTGATTCAATTTAAAAAAGAATTAAAGTACTTTAGCAAACAAATTAAAGATATTTCAAAATATTACGAGGAAAATTTAAGATTACAAAAGTAGAAATTTAAAAGGAAGTGCAAATGACAGCTGTCATTAGCTTCACTGCAGTAATAGCGATAAAAAAAAGTAATAACTCATTTCTACCGATATTTCTTTCATTATTCAGTACAGAAATAAAATAATTATGAACTATAATCCACTAAAATAACAAAGAAGATTCTTTTAAAAATACATACGCAAATAATCCCTAATACCGGTACATTTTACAGAAACGATTAGAGAAGCATTGACTATGTCCCTTTGTCTCGGTTTCTCTACTCCGACCAGACGGCAATGAGCCGGTATTGGCGGTGGTTAAGGAGAAATTTGGGTTTTGACGTCCTCTTAAAAAAAATTGGAATCTCTTACATAAATTTAAGAAGCAAATCTGACAAATTAACCATGCAACATTGAAAATTGCTTCCGTTGTCGAAAAATATTTATTTTCCAAAACATCTGACGCGATAGTGAAACACGATATAATGATAAACACTCACTGGACAAGATACGATGCTAAATTATTTACAAGAGAAATCAGGCGTGATAGCTTGCATTATTTGCTCATTTCTGCTATATTTTCTCTGCAATGTTAGATCGTTATCCGTAACAAATAACAAATATTTCTGTTATCCTGACGTCATAACTATTATTAGTATAACAACGCTGCTAGAACTTATATTTTTTTTCCCTCGTGGCAACACATTCAAGTTGAAGGAAAGTCAGGTTCGGGGGAAAGGGTTATCGTGCATGAAAAGAAATAAAAATATGTAAAGTAGTAGTTATAAACAGAAATATGCAAATTAATTGTAAAAAAGGCAAATTAATAGAAATTAACATCTTTCCTGTGTGTGTGTGTATATATATATATAATATACTTTAAAAAATTTGTGTTATTTTTGGACAAACAAATAGAAAGATTGTTCTTAAAATGGAGGGGTTTCTTTGTTTGTTTATTTTTTTAACCTCCATTTGCAGTAAAACTAATGACTATTGCCATTGCCATATATATATATATATATATATATATATATATATATATATATATATATATATATATATATATATATATATATATATATACATATATATATATGGAATAAGCAGACAGCTACCTATATTGTATACCGATCAGGGCATAATTATCACACGGACAAGCTGGGAAATATCTTGGCATCCCTCGAATTACATGTACGTGGTAATAAATTACAGGCATAATTCAGTAAGTTGCCTTCTAAGATGAATCTGCGCCCTGTCGAACAGGTAGCACGCTGAATTTCGGTATCGAGGAAAAGGATGGGATAGGCTTTAAGATAGGCCTGCCCTCAAATCGCGGAATTTTTCGAAATTAAATTTTTAATTTGTTTATTTCATAGTCCACGCATTTAAGATTCAAGAAGTGATTTATATTTTATGCTCATAATAATTAAAGTATAAATAATAAATCAAAATTACGGACATTTTAAAGAGTCTTTAGCATTAATCCTCAAACAAACAATACAGAAGTCCAAATCCTTTTATTTATTTTTTTTTTTTCAGAATTCCCTTTCTGTTATTTATTTTATTTTATTTATTTAATGCGTATCCGGCAGGTGCATTAAAGTCGTTGAGATGACGAATACATTTAGAAACTCTCAAAGAAAAAACATTATAAAACCCTTTTTTTAATCGCGTTTTTTTAATTCGGTATAAAATATAAGCGCGTCTGCTCTTATAAGAATGAAATTGTAACTAAACTTTTTAATACGATTCTGATCGTCATAAAAATTATTTAGTTTTTATATTTGATATAACATATTTTTGAAAAATAAAATATATACATGAAACGAAAAGAAAAAGCGAATTTACTTACCCCTAAGCTAACTTTTAAAATATATAAATCAGAAACAAAATTTTTATATTTTTCATATATATCTAAATTTTTATACTTTTTTTGCCCTCCTTTGGCATTAATTATATTAGTAAATGCAGTATGCTTTATTTTTCATAGCGTATAAATACCAAATATTTTCTTTTAATTTTAATTAATTACTTTAGAGTTCTTAGCTTTTTTTTTAATTTTAAAATCTTAGCTTTAAAGTTTTAAGTTTGCTGAAATATGTATATGTGTATATAAATCTTAATCGGATATAAAAATTTAGCTTCTTACATATATGCTTTATCTTAAGAGTAAGTGGATTTCCTTTTTATTATAATTATTTTTTTTAATTTGGGTTATACAATTCGTGTTTGTTTTAAAGCGTGTATTAAACATATATTAAAAAACCTTTTTTTTTTAATTTTTGGAGTCTTCTTAAATGAAATTAAATGAAAAGAAAAAAGACTTTTAAAATGTATAAATTGGAAACTAAATTTTTCTATCAAATGGAAACAAATTTTTTTTTATTATTATTAAGCGAATATCAATTATGTTAGTATCAGCCATATGCTTTAATTTTTATAGATTAATAAATACTAAATATTTTTTTTTAATTTAATTTCTTAAAAGTTTTTTTTTAATTTTAATTACTTAAAAGTTTTTTTTAAATTTTAATTTCTTAAAAAGTTTTTTTTTTTTAATTTTAATTTCTTAAAAGTTTTTTTTTTAATTTTAAAATCTTAAGTAGCTATAATGTTTGATATATATAATATATGCTTGCTTTATCTTCACAGTAAGTTAATTTTCTTTTTATTATAATTTTTTTTTTAAATTTGGGTTATACAATTCGTGTTTGTTTTAAAGCTATATTACTTAAACATATATTGCAAAACTTTTATTTATATAGAGTTATTAGATATAAAACTTTAGCTCTAACATACATGCTTTCTCAAAAGTTATTATGAAATCAAGTGAATTTTCTTTTTGCTATAGTTATTTATTTATTATTTAAGGCATAGAGATCATATTGTTTTAAAACATTATTTAAAATGACAAAACTTTTTTTCAGTTTTTTAATTTTAGAACATTCTTATTGAAGAACTTGGTTTTTGTTTCTCGTTGTATGATGTATAAATATAAATCTCGTTATAATGAAGATATTTTGTTTCGAGGAAGAATATTTTTAAATTGAAGAATTCGACTAAATATTCGAAAGTTTGTCCCCCCAAAAAATTGTTTTATCCGAATTAAACTTTTGCAATCGAATGAATCCCTTATACATAGTGTTTATTGCCCGTCTTTGTTTTAAAATTTAAAATCGATTTCCCATTTTAAAATCTTATTGGTGACTTAAAATTGTCCAAGTGTTTTACTTACTTTTTAACCTATATTTTATATGACATCGTTTATTAGACTAATTGTCACGGGACAAGGCATATCAGTATTTTTATTTATTTATTTAACTTGGATATTTTGTAGAGTTACATAAGGTGGAACACAGCTCAGAAACGAAAAACGAAATGTTAAATCATGGTAGAAATGTTAATTATTTTATTGAAATTGCGTTACTGAAGCTTAGTTCCCCGTTACGTTTTGATGCATAAGTTAAACATGTACTTAAGAAATTAAAAGAATTACACAACATGACATGTATTGTGAACATTTTTAAAGAACGTTGTTGGACAACTCAGCTATTAAGACAATACTTTTTATTTTAAACGAAATTTCTTCAGTTGTAAATTTTAGCGTAGTGCCGCGGCGGCTTAGTCAACAATAGACAGCATTCCAGTAACCAGACGGTTGCGGCTTCGGGTCTCGACCCGGCTAAAGATCTGCCGTGTTCATTAATGTCGGATGGGTTCGCGGCCACAGTGTACTCCAAGTTCTCAAACGATACCTCTAGGGGTGGCAGCCCAGTCTGGGGGTCATCTGATTGGCTTTTGCTTCTAAATTACGAGGATCCACATTTATTTTTGTTGACAGCCTAAATGGGGCTCCCCTAATAAAATGGTTAACTAATTCTGCGGCGTTGTATGAACAAATGCTTAACAGGTAAGTGTCTCCTCGTTATTTTTTTCAAAAATGAGATTTTAGCTTCACATATTTTTATATAATAATACCATTATTATTTGTGATCATAATTAAAAGGCAGACAAAACTTGATTCTTTATTGGAGTCCTTTATCTCGATTATTAATGAGACGTTAAATAAAAAAAAAATTAGCTTTTAATCATTTTTATCTTTTAAGAAATCTTTTCAATGGAATTTTTTCAATTATACGCTCGTCAAGATAGTCAACATGTGGCGGGTTATAAAAATCCAATTTTGATGGCGATATTGCAACATTTGTGTAAAATTCTGCCAAAACTTGCCTACATTTTGACATTTAATTAAAATTTCGTCGTAATTTCTTTTCATTCATAGCGTTGTACCTCGTTTTATTTGAAACGACATTCGGCAGCATAATGGTCCCTATGTTATGACTATAAGATGTGAGCATAGCACAAGTTAGATACATAATACCACGTTACACAGTCACATAACTATGAGTTGGTATTGAATTTTCTATCAAAGTATTAATCTCGATAATAAATCGTTATTACAATGCAAGACAATAGTATTTAAATGTTGTTATGATATCAGATGTCAAAGGTCACACGGCTATAACAGATAATTCAATACATACATAGATACATAGTCACACTGTTAAAGTATTAAATCAAATATATCGCTATGTTGAGGTGCGTGTGATTGAATGTATGCACAATGTATATATGTACACATACACACATATCTACAGATAGATAGAGAGAAGCGAGTGAAAGGGAAAGAAGAGAGAAAGCGAGATGGAGAAAAAGAAACAGAAAGCGAGAGAAAGAGAAAGAATAAAGACACAGAGAGGGAATATATATATATATATATATATATATATATATATAGAGAGAGAGAGAGAGAGAGAGAGAGAAGAGAGGGATAGAAGAGAGATGGAGAGAGAAGAGAGAAAGAGAAGAGAGAGTGAGAAGAGAGAGAGAGGGGGAGAGAGTAAAGCGAGTGAAAGAGAAAGAAGAGAGAAAGAGAGAGGGCGAAAATGAAACAGAATGCGAGAAAAAAGAGAAAGAGAGACACAGAGGGGGAATATATAGAGAGAGACAGATAGGGGGGAGGGAGTAGGGGAAGAAAGACAGAAAATGAAGAGAGAAAGCAAGAGAAAATTAAGGGAGAATATATATATATATATATATATATATATATATATATATATATATATATAGAGAGAGAGAGAGAGAGAGAGAGGGTGAGAGGGGGGAAGAAAGAGGGATAAAAGGGAGAGAGAAAGCAAGAAAAAGCAAGGGAGAATATATATTGAGAGAGAGGGAGAAGGAGAGGGGAAAGAAAGGGGGAGTGAAAGCAAGAAAAGCAAGGGAGAATATATATATATATATATATATATATATATATATATATATAGAGAGAGAGAGAGAGAGAGAGAGAGAGAGAGTGACATGAGGAAAATAGAATATATACATATATAGAGTGAGAGAGGGGGGCGAGGGGAAAGAAAGAGTGAGAAAGCGAGATAATATATATATAGAGAGAGAGAGAGAGTGTGAAATGAGGAAGATAGAATATATAGAGAGAAGAGAGAGGGGGAGAGTGGAATGGGGGAAAGAGGGGGAAAAGGAGAGGGAAAGAAAAAGCAAGATAAAAGAGAGGGAGAATATATATATATATATATATATATATATATATATATATAG
>CM063500.1:117729783-117742283 GCA_032207245.1 Pardosa pseudoannulata | reverse complement strand
ACTCACAAGAATTGCAAATTGCATAAACGGAAAATCTTCAAACCATTTCAACACCTCTTTATCAACGTCTTCAAAGGTGAGCTATTGCTTTAGAAATACTCAATCTTTTCCGTCTTACACAAAATTCTGAATAAAATGTTTACCTGTTCTTGTATACTTTAATCCTAAGCCCTTTTTCTTTAGAGTAGTTTTTTTTCGCTTATCTAAATTTATAACTTTTCTTCTATTGCCTTGTACATTTGAGGATTAAAAAAAAAAAGATTTAGAAAAATAACTACACAAGAAATGTTTCGTTAGCTTCCAAATTAGCCGATTGAACAATTTCGACAAAGCGAGAAATAATTTTCATTAATTTGCATTGAATATATTTGGGACTTCAAAAAATTTTTAAGATAGATAATTTATATAAATATGTGTTTGTGTAATGAAAAATAATATTTTAATTATTCAAAACAAAAGGTAAAAATTTCAAAAGAAACTACTTTAAATATCAATATGTTTTATTCATATTTTAATTTTACGTTACTGTTAACAACATCAAAGTTAATATTGCCGTTTTGTTATTAATAAAATAAAAAACATAAATCTCGCATGAATCTACCAGGCTAACCCATCTTATAAGTAGCAGTGAAGAATTATAATTTAAAACAAATATAATTTCGATAGATATTACTTATATAATATCAAAATGTTTTATTTTTATTATACTTTTACGTTACTATTGAAAACATCACAATTAAAACTGTATAATCTTATTTCTTTTGGGGTTTGGAGAAATGTATTTGTTATGAGAAATTGCCCGGATGCAAAAAAGTTTGGAAACCGCTGGTCTACATCAAAGATAAGTTATACGAATTTAAATTTCTCTATCTTCCATAATTTTCTACTATTCAAAGTCAAAATTTTGGAGTTATTACACACACACACACATATATATTTTTCCCCTCTATTTGTATTTCTTGCAAATCTTCAATGTCATTTCTGTCTTGTTGAAATTTTTGCACACCACTTGTTTTGACCTTCAAAAGATGCGGAGGTCACAATATATATGAGTTTTTGACCCCCACACTTCATAACTTATTCGCTGGGAGTAATGAAAAAAACCATTTGTTATTTTCTCCTGTACTTCAGATATTTTTGTCCTCAAATTTTTAATTTGCTTAATTTAAACTAAAACTTTACGAATTGTTTTAGTATCTTTTTTGAAGTATAGAGGGCGACACTATATTGACATCCTATCAAAAATTTCGTTATGTGTGATAGTTCACTTGCCCAAATACAGATGGCGGTACTATAAGACCACCAGTGAATAATACAGCATCCCATAGAATTCTATGCTTAATTATTTTTTCATCACGAACAGAAAAAATGATTCCATCTAAAACATTTCCCAAGGAAAGAACAAAAAGAGTTTGCTTCCTGAAAAAGTACCTCTGGGTCAGTGTTTGTAGATGAAGAGAAGGAATGAACTCCATAGAATATTTTCCGCTGAAGTGTTTATCAAGTTTCGTTTTCTAATTAGACGACAATAACTAGCTCATTGACGTGAACAAACAAGTTTAATAAAACTGAAATTAAAACATCAGAGGGTTATATGCTTAAGTAAAACACACGCAAACATACAGTGAACCACATAGCTGGGAAAAATCACCAAGTGCACATGGCACTGTCTGGCCTACCTGCTGTTAACATGGCAATTATATAGTCATTTAGTGGTTTTACAAGAGTTCAAAAAGTTTTTTGCGTGCTTAACTATGAGGTTATCTAAGAAAGTTCGGGGACTGCTACAGCACTTTTCAGCTAGTACTGAAGGCACTAAAAATTATTGTATTTCTTATTGAAACGAACCCGTCTTCCTGAATGAGTAGCAGTAAGGGATCAGGGCTTGATGGAGCACAATTTGTGGTGTTCTCATTAGTTGTAAAAATACTTCTTGTAGTTTCCACACTAGTTGATGGGGCAGTTTTTGAGGTCTCTTCACTAGATACACATAGAGATGTGAAAAACCCGGAATTTTGAAGAGGTCGGAATAAATTCGGGAATTTTGGGGAATAAACCCGGAATTTGGGGAACTTTGGGAAGAAATCATTTTAACAATGTTTACATTTATTCTTTCAACAGTGGTTATTTCAACAGTGGTTATAAGAACTAGCATATTATTTCTAAGGGGTTTTTTTTACTTTTGGCAATATATATATATATATATATATATATATATATATATATATATATATATATATATATATATATATATATATATATATATATATTCAAGAAATAATGGCAATGAGCATTTAAATAATTTTATAGTAGTACTTATGTCATTAATTACCCTGTTAGTCTTATCAAACACATAACTGGTTGCTCCAATTTTAATTGCTAATATAATAATTATATACATTATTTTTTATCATTATCTATTATGTAAATTGCTTTATGCTAAAGATTGTCCACTCCTTTTATATTTTTAAAATTAATTTCTTTTAATTTTAAATAACAGTTTATTATTTTTTGTAATGCTTATATCATTTAAGGGTGTAATCAAATGACAATGTTGCATTTTGGGTCCAATTCCTACACACACACACATTATAGATACATATATATATATATATATATATATATATATATATATATATATATATATATATAGAGAGAGAGAGAGAGAGAGAGAGAGGGGGGGGGAGATGTTATCCAAGAAAAATAATGATTAATGGGTTTTGTGACCCTACGGATTATTGCCTAATATTTATGTAATAATAAAAATATTGGATATTTCTTAAAAGAAAAATATACTCATACTTTCATGCTAAACATATCTTGTCAAATATAGTTAGTTATTCCTAATTATTCTATTTTTTTTCATAGCATATACTAGTTAAATTTTGTGAAAATATCAACTTTTGAGGTCTACAACAAAGACAGAAAAAATGGTGGTTCTCATTGTGTCATAGGAATTGGCGACTTCAAAATTCCCATGTTTTGTAAATTTTCAAAATTCTCTTCCCAAAAAACCCGGTTTTTTCCCGGGTTTAAACCGGGTTTTTTCCACTGCTCACAACTCTAGGTACACATATGTGTAACAGGTGGTAAAGCAGATAATGGAGGTGCCGAATTAATAGAAGGTTCATGAGCCTCTATATGAAAACAAGGTTTAGTTTATCAACACTGACAGTTGCAGGTTTGTTGTTAATGAGCAAAGTGAAGTACTTTGCACTTCACTGCAAAACTTTGTACGGGACATCGTAGGGCATTTGAAGAGGTCTCTTTATGCCACCCAAAAGAACAAACACATGGGTACAATTGGACAACAGAGGATGAATAAAAGTTACAAGAGTGCTATGGGCTGATGCTGGAGTTGGAGCGAGGGGCAACATGATGCTCCTCAGTCGTTGTAAAAATTCGGATGACTCCTTAGGGGAATTGGTAGATGGTGAAAGAAATTCTGCAGGTTGTCGTACAGTTGAACCATAGACTAGTTCTGATGTTTTGTACTGTAGATCCCCTTTTAAGGCAGGTTGAGTTCCAGGTAGAACAAGGGGTAAGACTTCTGTCCATCGGGATCCCACCCCTCCGTCCTCCAACAGGGTCCAAAGAAATACAGGAGGCATTTTTTATGTATTTCAAGCATTTAAATGATTTTAATAAATTTATCAATGATATTGGATTTTATCAATGCTATAAATTAATACTTTTTGACCTCATTATATCTTTATTACTTTCACTAAATTATCTTTAGATAAGGGGTACCTTAGTCGGCAAAAGGCAAAAAGAAGTAACGTGAGAAATCTCATATCAAGATAATTCTCATGTTGTTTATAGAATCTGAGTGTCTCATATATAAAGAATTACACCCTAGGACACCTCGTTAAGTGCCTTTACGTGCTTGTAAAAACGGAAACGTCTGCTGCAACAGATCAAGCGAATACTCTCCCAGTACGCCAAACAAGGCGACTGGACCCTCTCCGCGACAGGTCTCGGCCACACACTGCATTTCTAGTGACTAACATGGGATTTGCGACCTCGAATCATCTTTTCTACTTCTAAGACTTTTTCCTGCGGATCCGAAGTATCAGAAGTTTTAGCACATATCTGACGACATTCAACGTAATTTTACGACCCAGCTGATGGCCGTTCCTAAAGGCGACAATTCCAGAACTTTCTTGGACTTGTACAGCAATTCCCAGAAGTACACTACCACCAACGGGGATTACTCTGAAGAAAAGGAACAGCTGTTTCATGCCAGATAATAGTCCATTATAAATATAAGCACATTCCCAATCTTTCTGAAGAGAGATTCCAAATTGAAATCTAATACCCCACTCAAGTTCACTAGGTCAGCGATTAGAAAAGACTGAAGGGAAAACAAACACCTGTGGTATGTAGATCGTTACAAAAATGATGAAGTCGTTGCCTGTAACTCCATGATTCCCATTTCGACCTTGAAGCAGCACGTATTCTCAACTTCTGATTTGGACAAATTAAGTCCTTAATTTCATCTCGTAATAAAAGAAACTATAATGAAGATGTGCGAACTGATATTCAAGCCTTAAAAAGTAAGGATCACCCTAAACACACATATGCATACATATATGCATGTGTATGCTTGTGTATAAATGCCAGTACAAAATCATGGGGTTGTAAGACAAAAAAGCGTATTAGACTCACGACAGGTTCGGACGCTGGCGGCTCCATTTGGACAGTGGGCGTGGTCACTGCAGCCGACTCGTTTGACGAGAATACGTGGGACAGCAGGAACTCTGGGAAAGAAAAGAAGATAATTTTTTAAGTAAGAATGTTATTGAGTAACTTATATAAATATCTCCTATATAATAATAGCCTAAGTTATCTGTCAGTCTGTCTTCGAATTTATGAAGCGGTTGTACCTGGAACGGATAGAGGCATCCATATTGGATTCTTGGCGAGTTAGGGTTAGCAAAATTCAAAGCAAATAAAGTTTATCTTCTCCTAAACTATCGATCCAATTCTAAAATAAATTGGTATAAATATGCTTCATATCACAGCAAAACTTATCTGAGCTTATTCCAGCGAAACTTACTGTCGTCTTTAAAACGTTCCAATTCCTTCCCTTCCCCACTTTTAGATAGTTTAATACCTTTTTTAATCCCTATTAACAGCAGGGGATTAAATTTATCAATTTATCACATAATAAATAGCAAAATAACATTTTTTTTTCTAACATTATGACGTCATTCCTTTAACCATCTCATTTAATCATTTCTTATTTTAAATTATTTAAACATCGTCTGCATTATTTTCATACGTTTTATCACTGAACTTAGGTATTACGTAAATAATTTTCTTTTATATTTGTATTAAATAATAGATTAGGTACATATGTGCTAATTTTAAATTGAATCATCGATTATTTTTTGTTACAATGAAAATTTTATCACCGGTATTAACAACAAATTCTTTTCATAAAAGTCTAGGAGTCTATTTCAAAGACTAATAAATATCTAGAGTTTAAGTTGTATATCTTTGAAAATTAAGAAGTTTGTTCGTTTGTGTGTTTGCCTTTTATACATAATCACACGGTTTGACTAAATGAATCCAATGTGATTCTAACCTACATTCACAGTATTGGGAGACTTTAGAGGAGTATGAATACAAATTATTTGGTGTATACCAGATAATTCTCAGCCAAAAAACAAACCATTTTTTTATGTGCTTCATAGGGTACTTTACAATTCTAGAAAATTAAAAATTTTACTGATCTCGTCATATGACTGGCTATATGCTAGTATATATATAGGAAGAGTGTGAACTAATAGTAGGAATTGAAATAAGTGTAAAACTTTATAAAAATTATTTATTTTTGTCGTATGAAGCAGTAAATTTTATAAAAATAATAAAATATGGATTCCACTAGAAAAAGGTAGAAATCTACTTACCAGAATAACTTTTGAAATTTGTAAATTTAGAAACTAATTTTTTGCATCAAATAGAAACTAATTATCATTTTTATTCCATGAACTTCAATCAAACGAATAAAAACAATATATTTTACTTTATCTATGAAAATTTCAGAATAAAATATCTATGAAAATTCTTTTAAGTTCAGAACTGATGGACTTTGCATTGTGTAAAACAAAACTTTTGTTTCATATATTAAGAAATAAAAAATCGTTAATTTTCAGAGGGAAAAGACAGCTGTAAATTTACTTTGGAACTGATTAAGGGAACACGGTACTCTTCGATATGAAAAAATTCATTGTAGTATCCTGTTTGTATTTTGTAAAACAAAACTCTTGTTTTATATGTTAAGAAATAAAAAGTCGTTAATTTTCAGAGGGAAAAAACAATGTAAATTTACTTTGGAACTGATTAAGGAACATGGTACTTTTCGATCTGAAAAACTTCATTGTAGTATCCTGTTTTAGATTTAATTTTAAATAAAAGGTTATGCTATATTTAGAATGAAATATTTCTAAAAATTTGAATAGGATTTTGAGTTTATAAAAAGTTATATTTGTTATATGAAGCAATGCATTTTTAAAACAGGAAAAATATAGTCACCAAGGAAAAATAAAAAGTAGAAATTCACCTACCAAATTTTGAAAGGCGTAAATTAGAAACGAATTTTTTATATTGCATAGAATCAAATTATCTTTTTTTTTTGTTCTGTAAACTTTAATTACTATTAATATGAGAGGCATGTTTTATTTTATAGCATAATAAATCTAGCTTTAAAACAACTTTCGATTTACTAATTATCCTCATAATTGACACGACAGCCGATTGTGAGCCAAGGACTTTTTATGAAGATTGTTCCACGACAGAGTACTTTTCCAACACCTGCTAGAACACAAGGCCACGGCGCGAAATCATGACGTCACAAATCAGCGTATTACGTGAAGGAGAGTTGTTCGTTACGTAGACATATGGGTCTGGTTGGTTGAAATTTAATGGCGCTAATTCCTCTTGGGACAAACTGTGCCAAACAAGACGAAAAACCCAATAGAACAACACAATTTTGAAAAAATCAATTTTGATGAAACAGTAATAAAGAAAGATGCCCAAAACCAATAAAAAAAAAACATTTAAAAACAAATAAATAGGTAGAAAATTTAGAAAAACAAAAAATCAACACGATAAGGCGATTTCACGCAGTAGGGCAAATTTTCAAATTGGGACAATTCTGGCTTTGGTTTCAAACGGAAGGGCAGTTTATTGTTTATCTATTGGCTGTTGTAAACATGAAAATGAATGGGAAGGGCATTATAGTAGTTCGTGACGTTGCGACAAATTGCCTTATAATCAGTAAAGTTTGATTAAAAATTAAAGATTAAAGATGTAAAACAGAGACTGAAAAATTGAAAACGTACAGCACAAAAATGAAGGTTATGAATTTAAAGATTCAAAAATATTAAAATATTAAAAATTGAAATAAGGGAATCAAGCCCAAATGAAATCAAACTAAAACAAAAAAAAACTGAACAAAAAATTAAAAAAGAATTTAAAATTGAAGAATGAAAAGATTAAGAATTAGATATTATAAAATTGTACATCAAAAGTTAGAGAACAAATACAAATCAGATTTTGAAGAACAAGTCAGTACGGCGAAAAAAAGGGAATCAGCCTGGATGTGCCATTTTCCCAATGACTGAATTAAGATTAAGTGACGAATTTCCAAAGAATTTTATGTACAGAGATTTAAAACATTTACAAGAAGTTAAGATATGTACGACTGTATAAGTAGCCTTAAAATACGAGCACTGTGCATATGAGCCTGGATTGATAGTCCGTATTATATATGTTGTGAACATCAGCATCATATTAAAATTTTTAATTTAATATTTTTAAATTTTAATTTCCACAATCTTTATTTCTCCTCTCGTAATTGGTCTGTTCAATTATATAATAGTTTTACTGGAAAATACTTAAAAAGACCGTTTTAAAAATAAATAGTTAAAAGCAAAACAGGAAGGCTTCGAACTACAAAAATATACAGTATTTAAAAACGAATAATCAATATAAATACTCGTAATTTCAATAAATTTATTACAGTTAGTTTTAATATTTTTTAAAGTCTGAATTTTTAAGATAAAATTATAAATTCTTATGCTAGCTACTTGTCAGTAGGTGTTCTAGTTGGTGTTGATTCTCCCCCCTTGTCTGCCATTTTGTTTAATGCCATTGCTTTAAAATCTGATTCAATTAAATCGATCCAACAAAGTTTTGGCCTCCCTCTCTCTTACAGTACGTAAAGATTGCTGCCAGTGCCGGAATACTCTTTTTGCGAAGTAGGCAATGAGGAATTTGCACATGTAGGGGATTCGAACAACGTAGTATTTTTCTGATAATTCCAGACTCGTAGATTCCAAAAATGTTCTCAAAAATGTAAAAAACTGGGTCCATCATTTAAAAAATTAATTTTAAAGTTAAGCGAAAATTACGTGACATCAAAACGCTCTGACTGGTTGTGACGTCATCGTTCATGTTGTCCAATATTTTCTTATTGCTTGTAAACACGCACTATTTTCCGATTTTGTTTTTGCAAGTTCCTGAAATTTTCTAGCTATCAAAATTTATTTTTATTTAAACCTGAAGGTTTATTTTATCGATCTAGATAGCTTAGTTATCTCAATTTGCCATAAATGTCTCTTCTACGAGGATTTTTCAAAGGACAGTCAGACAACCTCCAGAAAATTAACAGCATGTCAATGTTTTCGTTCTTGGGGGAAAAAAAACCCCGGATTTTATGGGAGCAGAAATACGGGGAATTAAAACCCAAAGGTATGTGAAATCATTTATATATTTATCCAATTTTACTTAACATGTATTAATATTTTATTCATGCTTATCCCAGCTCTTCTGTTTGTAGACATAGACAAGTCAAATAAATATACATATATCATATACACACATTTGTAGTAGCATAGCTTTTTATAAATAGAGATAGATGTAATAATATTAAAATAAAAATTAGAGGAGGTATTTATTGTGAGACCGGGACCTTTAGCCTTCGTGTTGCAAAAAGTAGATCATAGCGCTCCAAAACCATACCAAAAACAAAACAAAACCAATTCTTAAGTATTTTAAATTTGATGAAAAGAAATTTAAAATCTTTTAAAAGGTTTTACTTAATTATTTATACTTTTTTAAATAGCAATAAATTTTACTGCCTTTAATATTAATGTTAAATTAAAAAATGTATAAAGTTTCTGAAATTAAATTTAATTTTTAAAGTAATATCATTATAAGTATTTTAAAAATATTATATACTTTTTTCAAATTAGTCGCCAATTTAATCGAAAAATACCACTGTGAATTGATACACTTAAGAAAGTATGCATCACTGAAGAAAATATTTATAATACCTTGAAAATACATAACCTTCCCCTCCCCCGAGTTATTTATTAGACAATTATATGCTTTAGACTTTTATATGTTTTACGATATTTATATGCTTTATCAAACATTTATTGTAGTTGAACTCTGTGATAATACTCGAAAATTAGCAGTTTTAAAAGTTAAATAACACTGGCTAATCAACAGTCCTTTTAAAGGTATATATATATGTATTTTTATATACTTTAATTTTTCTAAACTAGTAATATTTAAACAAAAGCAAGCATTTACTTATCGATAAATGGTCTTCACAAACCCATAGAGATGATTTATATGATAATTTGGGGTTTCATTTCTCATCCCTTTTCTTTGCATTTGTCCAGATTTTACGTGTATGTGGATCTTTGGAAATGCTGAAAAATATCTTCTCATTGCAAATTAGTTGCTGTATTTTTATAGAGTGGCACAATACAATATTTATAATATAATTTTTTAATGCCAGACATAATAAAAAAATTTCTATTATATGTGATACTTTACACGAAAATAAATTTAAAAGTCGCTTTTAACATGTAAACAGCATAGGCGCTCGGTGTCAACGTGAACTATGACGTCACAAACTCGGCGGAGGAAAAGTATCGTTTTTGAGAGACATTAAAGAGTCCGCTATAAAACCCATTAGAAATCACTTACTAGGCCCCCAAATGAAAGAAAAATAGCTACTGTCCTGCATACTTTTTTGTCTTCTATCATTTAAAATTGGAAAACGTGAAAATTCCTCATTATTTATAGGCCAAATGCCTTTTAGGAGCCCCGCAACATTAGATTAAACTGTGTAAATATACTGCAGCCTTGAAAAAATGTGTTATCATCTTCATAGCCGAATGGCTATCACACTAATCTCATAATCAAGAGGTCGTGAGTTCAAATCCCGGTGTCCACTGTAGGCTTTGAAATCCGTATAAATATTTATTTAATTACTTTATGTTCTACTTTATTCCGAGTTCTAGGAGATTCAGGACTTGTCTAAGTATTCTGGAATATTCACCATTTCTCTGCATTGCGCAGTAAGACTTTCATCCCCTACCCAGACAGATTTCTGGAACTTTCCCTGCTGCAATACAAGCAAAAGATCTCTCAGTTACAGAGAGTGCAGAGCTTGCAATTGTACTTCGCTCTTTGAGTTGAGTTTATAAAAATTAGATTAGCTGTACTTTCTGTGTGTGTGTTATTGTGTTCCACATTAAACCCTAAGTGAAAGTTGAATCAAGGTTGTGAAAAACCTTATATTGCTATCATAGATATATATATATATATATATATATATATATATATATATATCAAGGTTGACTCAGCCTTTCATCCCTTCAGTGTGTAGATGAACTGAGGACCAAGCGTGCTTGGGGACTAAACACTGGGGGTTCCGCGTTAGATTGACCACCTAACCGGAACATATGGTTCGCACCCCAGAGCCCTTGGTCTCTTAAAGGAGATTGGCATCGTAGGCCTTGGCCCCCTATGGGTTGTTGTACCGAGGAATTTAGTTATATATATATATATATATATATATATATATATATATATATATATATATATATATATATATATATATAGATACATATATGTATCTATGTATGTATGTATGTATATATATATATATATATATATATATATATAGATAGATAGATAGATAGATAGATAGATAGATAGATAGATAGATAGATAGTGGAAACTGAGTTATACTGAGTTATAATTACCTTTACATACAAAATTCTTCTGTCCGTGTGTTTGTAATAAAACACCTCCTAAACGGCTGGACTGATTTTGGTGAAATTTTGTGTATGTAATTAAGTTGATTCGAGAATGGTTTAGATTCCTAATTTGATCCGATAAAAAAGGCTTTTTTATTAAAAACCCAAAATAGCTCGATTGTTGAGATTATTATAAGGTCACTTGATACCTTAACCTGCAGACGTATTTGTGGCGCAGTGGTCAGCGCAACGGGCTTTAGTACTAGAGCTCCAAGATTCGAATCCTAGTTCAGGCGATGTGTGAATTTTAATTTAATCTAATTACGAATGTGATGACTGTACACGTAGTGGCGTCAAGTTTTTAAAATATTTTTGTCCGTACTTTTTCATCAAAACGGTCCAATTTATAATTTATTTAAAACATTTTACAATTTTTGGACTTACAGCGTTAAAACAGGACAACGTCTGTCCTTCGTTAACTTTTCTTTCGAAAATTACAATTTTGTATTCTCCATTCTCAGTTGGAGACAAAGTTTACAAACCTTATATTAGGACTGGAAAATGAAAGTATTATAGACAAAAACTTTGATTTCCTGGAAATTTCTGAATAGTTCTTGATTTTTTTTTTTTTTTTTTATTTAGATACCTTAAATTTTTAGGTTTTCAGAATGAAACAGATATTTTACTTCAACTTGATATAAAAATGAATTTCTTTAAAAAGGTTTCAAGTATCTCGATCAAAAAAAAATTTTTTTTTCATAATCAAAATTTAAACACTGTTAAAGGAAAGGTACAGCTTTCTTCTTCAGTTTAAAATGTTGCCTTTTCAGATTTGATTGGATTTAATTAGACTTTGAGAGGAAAAATAAAAATTCGTAAAAGCGTAAAACAGGTACTTTTTATTAATGTCTCAAGTATCTCAAGCAAAAATAAATAAATAAAATAAATAAATAAATAAATAAATCTGAAAAAAATCTAAATGGGAATTTACAACTCTAAATTAATTTCTCTATGGACTTAATATTATGTCTTTAAAGCAGATTGTTAAGTGCACTACAAAATTATATTATAACAAATTATAAGAGAAAAAATGCAAATGTTTCAATAGCTAATGAAATTCCCATTTCAGAAAAATTTACCTAAGTAAAAATTAATGATTAACCACTCACAGTCAATGTTTTGAAAAAGAGTTGTAATTGTATGATTTAATTATTGTAATATAACAGACTGTACTAATTGAATGATGCTATAAAAATATTTTTTTATGAAAAGCCATTCAAATTATTTTCTGGTGCTGAACTTTCAACAAAATCAAAAGCTTAGTACCTTTAAAAAATATATAAATGAAAACTACGTTATTTCCACTTAAATTATAATTAAATTATTGAAATAAACAAAACATTGATTGTTGGTATAAAATCAAAGCATAGATTT
>CM063500.1:117622283-117724783 GCA_032207245.1 Pardosa pseudoannulata | reverse complement strand
AGCATATTTCCCGTGCGTGTATAAATATATATGCATATATATATATATATATATATATATATATATATATATATTATATATATATATTATAGATTATATATATATATATTTAATATATATATATCATATATATATATATATGTATGTATGTATGTATATATATATATATATGTTTATATATACATATATAAATGTATATATATATATATATATATATATATATATATATATATTTATGTATATGTATAAATACACATATATATATATATGTGTGTGTGTGTGTGTGTGTGTGTAATATATCAAAATTATTTCCCTTTAATATCTCTTTAAAAACTTCCTCTCTCCCATTCTAATTTTAAAAATCTATTAAATTTTTCCAGTCACAAAATGTTTTAATCAAATGAGCGTCCTTGACTTAAAATTCTTCCAACACATTTCCTAAACCTTTCTGTGCAATAGATGTCAATTTCCTGTTAATTTAACACATTTTCCAGCTGTCGCTGGTAAATGGCTCAGTTATTCCCCTGATCTAACAGTTAAATTCGCCGATGAAGTTTCTTGTCCCTTGGGAAAATTCTATCTGTCTCGCTCTGGTGTACATTTCTGTTCGAAAAGAGTGATTTTCGTGTCATTCTCTTGACTGCCGTTGAGTAGCAAAGATCTCATTTTCAGCATCAAATGAATAAAGTCTAAGTTTCGCTACGAACTTTGCCTGTTCTTTTTAATAAAATGGCCCGACTGCAATTTACTCAAATAGTCTAGTTGCTTTGGCTTCTCCTTGTTTAGTGTCCCGGGAAGCAAAAAGAATATGGGCTATAATTTCAAATGTGTCCAACAGTTATATAATTCATGGATTACATATATATATATATATATATATATTATATATATATATTATGTGTAAAACCCACTTAAGAAGCTTTTTTATGAGACCTATATTGTCACGAAGATTCGAATGAACACACCGTTTAACTTAACAGACGAATTTATTGAAGCTAAGTAGCAACTCGCAACTTTACAAGATCGGGAAGTTGGTGGTATCAGTAGTGGTATCAGCTTTTATACACGAACAGAATATTCGAGAAATAACTAATTCACATATTAAAGAAAGATCTAGAATGTTCAAGAACATAAGGAAACAATAAATAACATTTTTAAATTAAAAATCCGTACTTTGTATCAACTGCCATGGCAAACATCGAACCCACAATCTTCGAGTCTGGATCTCGCGCTTGACCATTCGGCCACTGAGCTCGTAGGACGAGTCTCTTTATGCTGCAATATTACCAGAAATTTGAATATTTTTAAGCCTTATCGATGGAAATGATTATTATGAAATATATTTTAATGTAATTTCAGTAGTAAATGTGTTTTCTCGGGTATACCTATTTCACAAGATATAAGAAATTTATTTGACATTTTAATCTAGACTGTATATATTTAAGACATCTAACCCAGATAGCATGTAAGTTTGTGCAAACGTTGTCACTTCTTTGTCAGATGCTTGCACTTTTAATGTTTATATTATATTAACACATTGTATGCGGGACACGTACTAGTACGTTTTCTGACGATTGATACTTGAGCGCGGGTTAGTGTAATAACATGGTTTGTTTGTGTGTACAAAAATAACGGTATATACAGGAAAACGAAGCCGAATGTTCTTGTCTACTACATAGATTCTGGAAACATTTAGACATATAAAAACTATTTTTCACATTATTAGTTTTATGGTTGCTCTTTTCATTTTTTATAATATTCGAAAAAATTATAACTATATACTACTATTTCTATTTGATTTTTCATATTTACGATATTATTATAAATTTATCTACTAAAAAATATATATATATTTTTTTACAAAAATTTTATGGTTGTTATTTATGTATTTCTATTTATATATTTGTTTATATATTTCAATATAAAATACTAAAAGTTGATTAAAAAATGAAATAATTTTCGATCTATTGAGATTTAACTAAATAACTAAATTTACGCTCAAAACGCCCGCTCTCGGTACAATTCCGCTGCAAAATGTACCCGCACACAATGTGTTAAATAGTTAAATGTACAGAGGGTTTTTTTATTTAACAAATTGTTAGCACAAACATTTTTAAACAAGTTTTCGAAACAAAACTTTTTATATATAATATCTGAAAATCTCCAGGTTCATTTCTTGCAGCCGTAAAAGTTTGGAATTTTATCTTATAGTGTATTAAACCAATTTAAGCAAAAAAGAATACCGTTTGAAATGTATAACGTGACCATTCTGTACTTTAAAGATCTTTTTTTTGTACATAAACAGATGTTTTCCTGGATTATTTTCATTTTCGATTATTTTCCTTGACCACGTGCATATAAATAATGTCAGTTTAACGCATAAAATGTTATATATGTATGTGTGTGTATACGTATATATACGTATGTATATATGTATGTAAACCAGCGGAGTTTAATTCGCCGTTCACATAGAATTGTAGCCCCTATTGCTTTTACTTGCCCGGGCTATTAGACAAGGAGAAATTTAAGCAACTAGACTATTAAAGTAAATAGTCGTGGTACATTGAATAGAAGTCCGTAAAAAAACTTTATTTTACAGTTATGAAAATGACATGTGGCTCTATCAAAGGGAGCAGAGTGAAGGATCATGAAAATATGTGTGAATTACAAGGTTGGACCCCAGAGCGAGACGCGGAGATGAATTCTTTCCCAAAGAAAGTAGCTTAGTCAGTGCTCTCAACACTAAAAAGGAACTTAAACAACTAAAAAGAGTAAACTTTTTGCCTGGGCAGCCTGGTGAATGGATAGGAAATTAGCATGTAATGCAGAGCTAGCTTTGGGAGACTGTTAAAAGAATTTTAAGAGTAATAATTCTGATATATTACATACTAGCATATAGACCGTCATATGACGGGATCAGTAAAATTTTTAATTTTCCAGAATTGTAAAGTATCCTATAAGGCAGGTAAAAAAAATGATTTGTTTTTTTGGCTGAGAATTATCTTGCAACAAAAAAATAATTGGTGATTCAATTTAAAATTATCACATATGTACCTAATCTATTATTTAAACCAAATATAAAAGAAAATTATTGACGTCATATCTAAGTTCAATGATGAAACGTATGAAAATAATGAAAACGATATTTAAATAATTTAAGATAAGAAATGATTAAATGAGAGGAATTATGTCATAATGATAGAAAAAATGGTATTTTTACCTATTTATTAGTGATAAATTGGTAAATTTAATCGCTTGCTCTCAACCGGAGAAAATAGGACTTGAAATAATGGCATTAAAAGCCCGAAAAGGGGGGAAGGGGTGGATTTCAAACGTTTTAAAGACGATAGTATCTTTTGCTGTGATATGAAGCATATTTATACCAATTTATTTTAGAATGCGAAAGATAGTTTAGGAAGAGATCTTTAGAAGGAGGAAACTTTACTCATCAAGAATCCAATATGGATGCCTCTATCCATTCCAGGTCCAACCGCTTCATAAATTCGAGGACAAGCGGACAGATAACTTAGGCTATTATTATGTAGGGGATATATGTGGGTCCTGGATGACTTGAGCACACAATTAACCACTCAGATTTACAAATAAAAACATTTATTTGAAATATATATAAGTTAAACATCAAAGCCCGTCAGTCTTAACATCTCATAATAATCATCAACAAAAAGGAAGCTCAGGTGCAGTCTGACCTAACAACCGTGCTCATCTACGTTAGACTTCTGTTTATATCTTCCTTCCACTGGGGAGAGTTGTTGCCAAACTGCAAAAGGAAAATTTCGCTCGCTCAGATTAAATTCACTGAGCTAGCTGCGGTAGCTCAGTCGGCAAAGGCAACGATCTCGTAACTGAGAAGTTGAGGAGCCCGAGCCTGCCTAAGATCCGCCGTGTTCCTTAAAGGTGATTGGGACACTTAAAATAGGTTCGTGGTCACAGTGTCCTCCAAGTTCTCAATGAATACCTCTGGGGGTGGCAAGCCAAGTATGTGTGACTTCTGCTTGGTCCCTGCTTCAAATTAAAGAGGACTTACTTGAGCGAAGTCGTTCTTTCACCTTAATGGCGCTCATTAAAAACGAAAGGTGCAGCCCTTGGCCTTAATGCGATACCCTGAAAGCTTAATTGTGCTTGGTCTGTCCAAGTGGCATGAGAAACTACAACAACAAGTTCCCTGGGCATTACTATAAGTTCTCCGCCTTCATATATATATACCGGGTGGCCATAATTAAACTGAGAGTGCTTGCTCACAATGTTCTGTAGCGCGATCTATTTGCTAGAATGACGCCACATTTTATAGGAAGATTAAACAAGACGGAGGACGAAGGTTTCCGCAAAAAAATTAATTAGTTCTAAAAGTCACCGCTAGGCGAATAATCGGCGCTATGTAATAGAAAATAGAGTGTTAACAAATGCAAATCAATACGGAAATTACCTTCTGGCATTGTGCCAATGGATGTAACATGAAATTTGTATAAAGAAATTATTCTTCTGCTCAGCGTATGTAATATTGCAGATCACGGGACTTTATCGGTGTTTATGTAGATTTTACGCTTTTTTAAAAGTGTTGCCATATTGCACTTGAACTAAATCAGAAAATATGTATAATAAAAGGTAATTTTATTCCGTATTAATCTGCATTGGTTAACACTCTATTTTCTATTACACAGCGCCAAATATTCCCCTAGCAGTGACTTTTAGAACTAATTTATTTTTTCTCGAAATTCTTCGTCCTCCGTCTTGTTTAATCTTCCTACAAAATGTGGCGTCATTCTCGAAAATAGATCGCGCTACAGAACACTGTGAGCACTGTCAGTTTGATTATGGCCACCCGGTATATATATGAGTGTATATATATATATATATATATATATATATATATATATATATATATATATATACATAATAAAAATGGTACTGGGTCGAGGAAAAGGGATGAAGCGGTGCATTTTTTATCAATAATTTGTTGAAACAAAGGATAAATAACTTATTAATAACTTCAAATCTATCAATACTTTATTTACCTTTATGTTTCGTCACTTTGATAAAAATACAGGTAATTATAATTAAAGTTCCAGTTTAAAAATGCATGAAAAAAAAACCACTGGTCAGAAATACTTCAAATTTGAAATGAATATACTAGACAAATAAGGAAAAGTTATGGCATAAGGAAATAGTCCAAAGTGTATCAATAGAGTAAATATCAATAGATAGCTGTAATCGGCATAACGAAAGTGGATTGGGCTACAATTGATATTTTAAATCGAAATAGATTGCTTTGGGATGAGTTACACAGAAAGCCAACTATACAGTTCAATGTGCAAGAGCGTTTCTGTTGTTTGATGGAAAAATGACTTCAAAGTCAATTTACAGTTAAGGCACTATTAGTGGAAAGTCCATCCACCCCGCAGAGTAGTACCACATTGGATGGGAATAATTGGTTATTTCTTATGCCATACTGTTTTCTCCTTAATTCCTCCTTATGATTTCAAATTTGAATTGAATATACTGGAAGAGTATATTCAGTTCAAATTTGAAATCATTCTGTCCATTGGTTCCAGTAGTTGAAAGTGTGAAATATAAGGACGCATAGCCGAATAAAATGCACTTTGGGTCTTTTCTCTTTAACGGGACTCCTCCTTCTCCCATAGGGCCAAACGATGGCCGAGCGGTCAGAGTGCTGGCCTTCGGAACCGGAGTTCGTGGGTTCGAATCCCACTGTGGCATGGATGTTCGGAATCGGCTTTAAACTGTAGGTCCCGGTCTCATTAGCCCTCGTGTTACAAAAGTAGACCGTAGCACTCAAAACCAAACCTTCTCCCATAGGAAATAAAGAACACGAAATATATAAAACCAATATATGAAACAAAACTAAGTAATGAGAAAAAATCTTTATCTTTTACTACTGAAAAATATTTAATATCCAATAATAAGTTACATTTTTTCTAAAAATATTTAGCAGCTTGTTTATAAATTAAAAGAAAAATATTTTATTAAATGTCTAATAAAAGTATATAAATGTGAATAAGCTTTATTTAAAAATTCTTTTTTTTTCTAGCAATTAATTCAGTACAATTATCAATTACTTCATCATAATTAATATTATCCAAACCCTTTTATTCTTTGTATTAAACTGCTAAAGAATTTAATTTTGATTGACTCAATGAGTTTCGTAAATAATTTTCAAAAGTTTCCTCAATGCTGAAAATGACTCTTACCCCGTTGCATTTAGAGTAGGAAAATGTAAATATGCTCACAATATTATTTATAAATTTGGAAATGTTGATACTATTTTTCAGCTTCTTGTCAATCTTTCCAAAGGAAAAGTTTTACCGGACCCTTAAAAAGCTGGGCACCAACCGTTTGTTTCCTTTCTCTGTATGATAATCTGGCCTTGAGAGGACAATTCAATTTCATTCGATAATAATATCTGCATTTCTACTCTTAAATCTGAATTTGTATATGCATAAAAATGTATCAGGTATGTGCCATCAATAATAGTTCAGAGTAGGATTTTAGGAGTAAAAGTTCTTAAATAGAAATAGCTTTTATATATTTATTTAATAAAAGAGCATTGCTTTGTAAAATTGGGATTTAAACGAATTGTTTGAATGAGGGAAATTTTTTGATAAGGGAAAAGAGCTTTTTTTGTTGTGTAACAACCGTACAGCCACACATAGAGCAATTTGTCACAACGTCAAGTAATGCCCTTCCCACTCATTTTCATGTTTACAACAGCCAATAGAAAAACACTAAATTGCCCTTCCGTTTGAAACTAAAGCCAGAAATGTCATAAGTTGAGATATGCCCTGTTGCGTGAAATCGCCTTATTGGATGACACCAATTATTTATATATTGTGACTCTTTCTATAATATCACTATTGTTATGGATGTTCTTAGCCATTCGGAATCGACAATAGGTTCCAATCTTATTAGCTCTATAAAACCATCTATAATTTTTTGAAAGTTCCTTTTTTATAGTCCAGTTTCAAACACTTTTTAAAACATGTACTATACGTCTTTAAAAAATAAACAGAATAGGAAGTAAAACTGAAAAACATTGCACATAGTAATTTCTATACTCGTGCACTCGCCACCAGTTAAAAAGGCGATAATAGAGCAATTTCGTGCAACTTCACGAACCACTAAAATCCCCTTCCCATACATTTTCATGTTTACAACAGCCAATAGGCTAACAATAAACAGCCCTTCCGCTTGAAACTGAAGTCTGAATTATCATAAGTTGAAATGTACCCTGCTGCCTGAAATCACCTTATTTGTGGTCATAGGGCACGGGCACTCAGCTGATCGCTGAGATCACCGAGCCCTAACAACCATTCTGGTAGGCACGCTAACTCGTTGCTATGGACGTTTACATGTAAACAGTCTTATTTTAATGTCGTGGTATTTTTTTCAGTTACAAATTTTGAGAATTATTTTTTTGTAATTATAATCATCACATATTGAAAAGAAACTGAATAGGAGGAATTCATCGAAAGATTATTTATAACTGTAAACCGAAGGTTTTTTTCCGACCGGCACGTTAACATGTTTCTTTGCTTATTGATAGTAAGTAACATAAAAAGATTGTGCTTTTTTATGTCGCCATAGCAAATTGCTGGTAATTTGTCAATATCCGTTTCCCAGTCTTTTATAATATATGGATCTATATTACTTATTACAGATATTTTATCCAAATACCGCTTCTTTGACAGTTGATCTAAATTCTTCAAGTAATCATTCATTTTCAGTTATAAACACTAAGTTATACTAAACACTAAGTTACTCAGTTATAACTCTTCAGCACACAAGTGAACAACGTGCGAACCACAACGTACCACCAACGTGCGAAGTTCAAGCTGTGATCCACGTGTTTTTCAATCAGCGCAGTTTTTCAATTAGCTTGACCCCCAGCATTGTTGCTATGATGGTTGCCAAGTGACGTAGGTACCCGTGACGTCAGGAGCCCGTGCCCTAATGCAAAGTGTGTAAGGAAATCTAAAACGTAGAGAAAATAGTCCTAAATTTTCTATTTAGCATAATAAAGATGTGTCTTGAGTCTTGTCTTACTATAATCTATTAGAACTGGATAAAAGAATATTTACTTTAGCTACTAAAAAATTGATGAATTATGGACTGATTGACTTCAGTGAGATCCAACCTTAGTTGAAGCTAAGAAAAATGTAGTAATATTAAATCAATATGGCAACACTGAATTATTATATCACTTTTGGCAACAACATTCTGTTGTTTACTTTGAATATTTACTTCAGATTTTAGTATTGTTGAATATATTTATTGTTAGTTTTTATAACAGGATCTTGAACTTATTTTAAATATTGTTATTTATTTTATTTAAGAATTTCTCAAATTCTGTGCTTAAAAGAATGTAATACTTTTGTACTAAGTAATAGATATGTGTATGAAAATATTTATTTTTATGTACTGATATGATAGTTCGTTAAACTCTTTTTATTAATAATGTTATTAAGTATGAGTTCAACCGGTGCCTAATATCCATTGTCTCTTATTTTGATGAAAATTCTTCGTGTGACTAAAGTGTCGCATCTGAAATTGTGATGTGATTAAAAGAATTTATTAAAGTGTGAGGAAACGAAAGTACCAAGTATGAAGCATGTTATTAGTGGAGGAAAAAAAAAGAATGCTTAAGAGAAAGCTTTAATAATTAGCAGCGTTTGAGAAATTTACTGAGCTTTCAAATAAATGGAATATAGTGGAAATAAATTAAAATTATTAAAAATAAATTTTAGTTGTGCATTTTAATCATATATTTTGACTATTATTATTATTAATTTCGCTTTTAATATAATTTTAAATCGAAAAAAAATTAGAGGTAAAGTGTCAGGTTTTGATAGAATAAAATTAAACTTTTTATTAAAATAAAACTCAATCCTTATTATGCTGTTATTGTAGATTTTAAATGTATATAAAGCATTGTCTCTTAAAAGTTTTTTTTTTCAAAATTTATAAAGAATGAGAAATTTAAAATCATTTTGTGAAAAGGAACCAGAAATTTAAATTAGACTCAAATATTGAAAATTTAGAATTTGGATACCTTATTTGATTAAAAAAGTTCAATTTTTTTATTTTTAGAATCATGTAATATATATTTAAGGTTTTCTTCCTACTCTTGAAGCCTTAATGCGCTATGTAAACATCATTCTTTTTAAAATTTTAGCACTAATTATTAAAAAACAGATTTTCTGTATTAACAACCTGAATTCATCCTGAAAATCTTAGAAGCAAATTATGTATAATCACAACATTATGGAGAGTTTTAAAATGAAAATTTACTAAGATAAAGAAAAAAAATTAGAATGTTACTTCTAAATACCAAGTTTTGTCAAAATCTGAGATGACGTATAATAAAATCCCATTTTCATGATTAATTTTACATGGAGACTTGTGTGTTTATTATTTATTTATTTTACAGTTTTAACATGTACATGTCTTTCCTCTTTGTAGAATAATAAAAAAAAATTATCGAATAGCCATATGCCAATTATACTAAGATAAAAACATTTGATATGGCATGATACAATTTCTATTTTCAGGTGCTAGATTGAAAGAGTTTCATTTTGTCTGTATGATCTATTAAAAAGCACCAGACAAATAAAAATTATGTGTAATAATTCACTGTTAAGAAAAGTCGTGTTTATTATATTCATAAAAGAATCTGTTGTATTTTGTTTAAATAACCACCATCAGACTTATTAACAAGCTTTTCTTTAGTCTATGCTTTCATAGTATAGAAATGCTTTTGAAACTCATCTTTATATCCATACCCAACAAAATTCGTTTTTCTGCCCTACATATAACAAGACATTTTTATAAAAGCAAAATATAATTTCTTATTTTTCTTATTTAAAAAACTTCTTTTTGTCTGCTATATTTGTAATAATTCTTCTCACTGTAGTAGTTTAATAAATTCACACTCATAGTAAAGAAATGGCTGGTATCCATAGCTTTTATAAAAAGTATTTACAATCAGGGGATAAAAATATTCATTTTTCAGTGTGCACATTACAAAAATTTCTGTATATTGTGCTTGTATTAAAGGTTAGTTTAACCCTTTTGTGAGCCATTTATGTCTCACTCCACGTTTCCAAACTTTCAAAACAGAGCTGCTCATTTTATTCAATCGATTGAACAATTGATGACAGCCCAAAACCGAAGCAGGAATCAGTCTTCCCATCTTTTCAATAAGAAGACCAATATATTATAATGTGTTTTGCGCTTCCCACAGGTGTATTTTGTAAGATCTTGTAGGTGGGAAGTAATCTTCCCACGAAAGGGTTAATAAAGCAGAATTAAATACATATATTTTGGCTTAAAAAGAAAAGTCTTATTTTTCCTGTGTAGATATTCTGAAAGATGAAATTTTCGATAGATAATTAGTAAATATGCTGGTAGCTAGTTCATGTAATATTTAAGTCCATAATAAAATCACTGTCTTCTGAGTAAAAGCTATCAGCTTTGGGAAAAAAAGTCAATTAGTATAAAATCCTTGATTTTCATCTTTAGCATAAGTTTCTCTTGTAGCCTGATTTATACTTTACTGAGAACAAAATTGTTTAAATTCTTGTTAATGTCAAATGTTCAAATTACTATTATTATGCATTTTGAACTTCTGCTGTTACAAACCTACAGTTATAGTTTTAGAAACCACTATTTAACTTTATATTTTTCAAAGATATATATATATATATATTTGTATATATAAGAGAAATCAGTATGAGTATACACTCTATTCCTCTGTAAAGTTAGAAAATAATATTTAGTTGACAAAGAGTATAAGTATTTAAACTCTTTATCCACTGCGGAAAAAGCTCAACAGCTTTTAACTTACATATAGAATTATATGATTAGTTTTCTGCATAAAATTTTACAAAATAGTATTTGAAACATATCATATATTAGTACTCTAAATTGAAACACGAAAGACAGTATAGTTTTGGAGTATATGTTCTGAACATATACTATAAAGGGTGGAATTTATAATAACAAAATAACTTTATAATTGTAATTTTAGCAATATTATCAATATATATTATAAAAATAAGTGTATATTGTGAGTGCCACTAAAACTCAAAAATGAGTTCTGGTACGATCAAGGGAGTAGTAAGGTGTGGTAGCTCCTTCCCCATCCATGAAGAAGGTGTTCGTTTTTATCTGAAGAATGTGGTGTTGAAAATGTTAGATGCTGGAAATTTTGCATCTAACATTTCCCCCCCTCTTTTCATGATGACACCGGTAAAATGTTAATAATAAATCTATTACTAGTTGAAATACCATATATTTCCATATATAAGCTGAGAATTTTTTAGATTTTTTGAAGACCTAAAGTGGGGAAGTTGGCTTATATACAAATTCATGGAACAGATGTAAGACTTTTTTTTGTTACATTTTTTACCATTGGTGACAAAAGTTGCAAAATCAGCAAAAATTAACAAAACTTTTATTATGAAACAGTAAAGAACAAGAAAGAAAATATATAATGGTGAAAAGTAAATAAAGTTTGCAAAAATTTTGAAATTAAAAAAAAAAAACTCAACAATTGAAAAATAAATATTGAATGATTGTTAGTTGTATTATAATTACTCAAAAAACAGTACTATAATGGTAACAGATCAACTAATCTTCTAATAAACATGCCGAACGAAGGCCGAATGGTTAGTGTGCTGTCTTTCAATACCGGAGTTCATGGGTTCGAATCCCAATGTGGCATGGATGTTCGTAGCCATTCAGAATTGGCTTTAAACTGTAGGTCCCGGTCTCATTAGCTCTTGTGTTGCAAAAAGTAGACCGTAGCTTTTCAAACCAAAACCAAAAAAACTTCTAATAAACACAATTCTATATAAGGCAGAGGCAATTATTAAGTTGCCAGACAAAGCATTCTTTTTTGTAAAGCTTATATTGCTTAAATTTATGAAAAAGTTATATCTTTATATAGGATTACCAGAGTTGTTAGCATCTAAGTAAAAATATCATTCACTGCATAGTCTAGTACTGTGATTATCAAACTGTACGCTACAGCAGTAATAATTAGTGTAAAATTATGAAATTAATTAAGACAGCATGAAGTTAATTAAATTTAAAATGAAGTTGTTTTTCCTTGCAACTTTTGAAACATGCTGAGAGATATCGTTGTATTTATCTCGAGCTGCGACTGATCTTCTACCTCTACAGTACTTATATTGGATGCCAAGGCATAAAAGGTTTGCAAAGCATTGGTCTAGCATTTTACTTTAAAGCAATATAATTAAAAAATATTTTTCCCGTTTTATCTGCTTGGCAACATTTTTGGCTTCTTGGCAACATATTTTAATGTTATAGAATTTTTTTTTTTCATTTCAACTTATATACAGGTTTTGAACTTTGTTTAAATTTTTAAAGGAAAATTGTATCCCCAGATTATATACAGATGGGCTTATATGTGGAAATATACAATACATGCTAAACAACCCATTGCTTTTGCACTGGCATCATAGGGCATTGGAGGAACAATTATTGAAGGAGGACGAACTGCCCATTCTACCCTAAACTACCATTGATTAGAACAATTCTCAATATGTAATATCTCAAGAGATTCTAAAACTAGCTAAAATTATCTTCTGGGACAAATGCACAGGGGCACATAAAAAAAAATCACTCAAAGCCTTGGATAGAATAAAACAACATTAATCGGAAACTCTGAAGTGATAGGAGTAGCTCTATTCATATTCTCAGTAGATTTTTGACAAACACTTATGGTAATCCATAACTCAACACCAGCAGACGAGATCAAAGCATGCTTTAAAAAATCCTATATCTGGACACACATACAAATGCTGCGACTAACAAAAAATATGAAAGTTAAACTCATGAAAGACAAAACAAAAGCACATTTTGCTTAAAAACTACAAATAGGCAATGGTACATATCCTACTGACCAGATGACTACCCTCATAGAACTTAATAGAGATTTATGCAACATAGCCACTACTGAAATTGAACTCATGGACCAAATTTATCCAAACATTGTTCACAACTATACCAGTCCATAGTGGCTATTTCAAAGGGCAATTTTGTCAACTAAAAATTATATTGTCAACGATATCAATTTTAATATTTAAAAAAAAAATTCCCAATGAGGAGAGAATATACAAATTGATCAAAACAATGCTAAATGTTAATGAAAGTACAGTAGAACCTCGATTATCAGAGCTAATTAGTACCACTAGTACCTCGGATATCAGAAACCTCGGTTAATAGCAACCATGTATAAAAACCTTTTGTGCTTGTGAATTTAACTGACTTTTAAAGTAAAAAACAATAGAACATTCTTTAAATGATAAAAATAAATATATATGAACTTATGTCTCATAGCTAAAAAGATATTAAAAGGAAATCAACTCTAGTAGTAAATTTTAAAAAGTAAAATGGAATTTTTTTAAACTATACTTAGTTAAATATTGAAAGACGCATTTTCAAAAATAACACAAATCTCAAGAAAATATTGTGTTTATAAAATTTAATAGACACTAATATGCTAAATTTGCATTTACAAAAAAATCTGTTACCTTTCGTTGCAAAAGTTCAGAATTTCTATCATGGGTGCTAATTTTTGAGCAACGGGAGATCCATCGGTGTAGCATCGTTTCTTTCCTCCAAATATTTTAGGGCAATTATCTGAACACCTACACTGTGACTGATAATCGAAGAATCCCCATCTTCATTTTCTGCATCATTAATGTCCGTTAAAGGATTAATTTCGTGTATGATTTCTTTGTCATCGAGAATTTAAAAATTTGGATGTCGATTTTCAACATCCAGCCACTCGCAAATGTCCTCTTCCAAAAACTTTCTCACATCCTTCAATTCTGTTGATGATCTCTAGAAGTTCCCTGTAGGTGTGTTTTCCGTCTACTGGGATTCACCCTGTCTCCTCTTTTCAAAAATTTTGTTGAATGATTTATGAATTGTAGCTGGATTCACTCATTGCCATGCCTGGGCAATGAGTGAATTCAGCTACAATTCGTGTTGTTGTCAATCCAGCTACAATCATGTTGTGGGGGAAAAGTGCCTGTAACATGGACCGCGAACTAAAATGTGTATCATTTTTTCCAAACTCATTTTGGAAAGGAGAAATAAAATTAGTGATATAAAATTATTGACGCGGTTAACAGAAACCTTGGTTAATCGAGGTTCTACTGTATCAACTTCTGTATATAATTTCTAAAGTACTAGAAATGCCATTACACTGCCTTCAACTGAAAAATGAATCTCCGATCACACTACTCAGAAATCTGAACTTGTGAAAACTATATAATGGAACAAGAATGATCGTCAAACAACTATCAAATTACTTCATTGAAGCAGAACTTATGATTGGAAAAGTCAAAGGGCACACAGTATTTATACCCAGAATACCACTAATGTCTACTGAACTTCCATTTCAGTTTAATGACTGCAATGAAATTAGCTTATAATTTTATGAAGTGCTAGGAAAAACTTCAAAACATTGTGACATCAACCTCAGACTCCAGTTTCTCTCATGGTCTACTATATCTAGCTTGCTCTCTAGTAGGAAATTTAAAAAAATTGTACATATATACCTCTGAATACCAAAATGAAAAATCGTTATAATCAAGTGTTGTAAATAGTTGGAATATGTTTTCAATAAAAATATTTTACTTCTTATAATTTAAAGTTTACCTGTTTATTCCAACTGCTACAAAATATATGATTCTCTGAACAAATCCAGGTACCCCATATAGTATTGATGTTAAAATAATAGGTAACATATTTCTGTTAGCAAAGTAATTATTCAAACATCAGAGAACAGTAAAACTGGTTTATATTGCAAATTTATATACTGGGTAATCCAAAAGTCAGGATGAACTTTAAAAGTAAATAATTCGAAAACGAATGAAGATACAAAGATACTGGATTTTGTGTGGTAACGAAAAAAATTAACATGGCTCTATAGTGTTTTATAGCACTAAAAGATGATTTACAAATGAAGAAATATTGACAACTTACAAGTAATTTAATTACAGTTAATTAGTACTACAGTAAACGTTCAACGTGCTGTCCATCATTCAGAACTACAGCTGTGAGACGAATCACCACACTGCTCACAGCATTTAGTAGCATTTCTTGCTTTATGGCAAACATATTTTGGTGGATGGCAACATTAATGCTGTTTGTGATGTAAGTCCTACATTAGAAATATAACAACGCCATCTGTTGTTTGCCAACAGAATTATTTTCATTGTGTTGCCACACAAAACCTTGCTTCTTTTCCATTTGTTTGGTTCAAAGTACATCTTTTTATCTTTATTCATTTTCGAATTATTCAGTTTTAAAGTCTGTCCTGACTTTTGGATCACCCGGCATATATATATATATATATATCAACATATATTTATTTATGTTTACATATATTTATATATTTTCTGACTGGAATCCAAAAATGGATTTATACCAGACATGATTATTTTTTCAATCCATATCATATTATCACCAGTTTAGTTCTGAACTATATTACTAAAGTAAAAAATATTATGGTAATTGTAATTAATTTCAGGATTATATAAGTAAATTTTCATGGTTAGTGTTTTGATACAGCTCATTATTCACCTGAAAATCCGTTGTTTGCTACAAAAAATGGATTGACTATTTCTATATTCATATTTAATTATATGAACAATAGCATGTGAACTGTACTGATATATGTTGAAATATATTTTGGCAAAAGTAATTTTTATCAAGTATATTTAACATATTGTTTTTAAAAGCTTATTAGTGACTGTTTTTTCAATTTTATTTGATATATTCATAATGCCTCAATTTTTTCCCCCATAGGAATGTCAAGAATTTTTATATTCTTATTGTAAACCTCTTGTTTGCCTCTTATTTTAATGACATTTTGGAGAAGATATATTCTTGAGTTGTCCAATTTCTTTAAAAGTACAGAGTAATGCAGATTTATTGTTTGCATGCTATGGGCTTGAGACACATAGATCTATGGTAAGTTTCTTATGAAGTCAAACTACGAAATACATACTTAATTATCATTTCAAAGCAGTTAAGATTTATGGTTTAAACTAATCTAAAGTTATATGTTAACATTTTTGGTTTTGTTTGGAGTGCTACGGTCTACTTTTTGCAACACGAGGGCGAATGAGATCGGGACCTAAGACTTAAAACCGGTTCCAAATGGCTACTAGCATCCATCCCACAGTGGGATTCAAACCCATGAACTCCAGTACCGAAGGCCAGCAGCCTAACCAATCGGCCATCGTTCAGCTCTGTTAACTTGTAACTTCCTTGATCTTTGATCCCTAAATGGATATTGGCACATGTTAGGATATGTTACTTATGTAGGATGATCTGCTAATTTGAAATCAATAAAATGTAGGGCCGAGGGGAGGGGGGGTAGTTGACTCTGACTAATGATGTTTTCTGTTATTTTTAATTTTATTGATTTTTTATTTTTCTATTAAGAACTTTCCTCATTAGTATTTCATTACTGAACTTTAAAGGGCTTTGACTTCCATTTGATAGAGAGTTCCCTGTTTCTCTTCTACTTCTTTTAAAACAAATAATAATAAATGTACTGGGCTCATGTGACATTTCTGTAAATTTACCCAGGTGTCACATTAGAAACAAAGCCTCATTTAGCTATTTATTAAGAATGAAAAGTATGATACTTCAAGTACAATGTTGCATAACAGGAAAATGTTTTCTAGCAGTATTTCAAAACAGTTAAATTTACAGGTGAAGTTAAGGTTTTCAAACATCTAACATGGTAGAATTTACTCTCCCCACCCCCAGTCATGTACCTTAGATTTTTACAAAATTTATGTAGTACTAAATCTTTTTTCTTTTATTATTTTATAGGTTGCATTTTCTTCTTGAGCATTTATCTTCAATTGGTGCTTGAATGATCATCTGAATATTGTGTTCATATTTTTATACACAAGGACTTTTTACTTTAGTGGAAGAAGTTTTTGCAACTGTGACTTCTTGAAAATGGTAAAGTTCTAATACATGTTTTTAAAATTAAAAAATTCAGCTGAAGTTCTGATATGAACTAATTTTTAAGTAATAGTACATATTTGTTTAGATAAAACATTAGAAGTAGAAAATGAAGATTTGTTGTGTGTTTTAGAATTGAACAATTTTATTCTAGAGATTGGTATCAGATACATATCAACAATGATTAAAAATATCTTTATCTGGTAGAAATAAAAATTCTTATATCGATAGAATCAGGTGTGATACCACAGCATTGAAAAAACACCTTGTAAATAACTTTTGAAAGACTTATTAGTAAAATTTAATTTGTTGTTGACATGGATACAAACACATTTGATTATTTCAGATCCAAAGAATCTAGGAAAAGGCCTTTTGTTTGTAATATATGTAAGAAAACATTTTCTGCAAAAGACGGATTAACTTTTCATCTTCGTAGCCATACTGGAGAAAAACCATTTGCTTGCTCTGTATGTATGAAATCATTTTTTCAAAAAAGTCACTTAATTGTTCATATTCAAACCCATACTGGGGAAAAACCATTTATTTGCAACATATGTGAAAAAGCATATTCTCGTAAAGCTTCTTTGAATATTCATCTTCGTACACATACTGGGGAAAAACCATTTGCATGCAATTTATGTAAGAAAACATTTTCTCATAGAAAATGTTTAAATGTTCACCTTCGTTCTCATACAGGAGAAAAACCATTTGCTTGCAATGTGTGTAATAAAGTATTTTCTGATAGCTCTAATATGAAAGTTCATCTTAGCCGTCACACAGAGGAAAAACCATTTTCTTGCAATTTGTGTACAAAATCATTTTCTCAAAACTACAAACTGGTTGCTCATCTTCGTATCCATACGGAAAAACCATTCGCTTGCAATATATGTGAGAAATCATTTTCTAATAAATGTAATTTAAAAGTTCATCTTCGTAGCCATACTGGAGAAAAACCATTTTCTTGCAGTTTGTGTAACAAAGCATTTTCTCATAGTTCCTACATGAATATTCATCTTCGTTCTCATACTGGAGAAAAGCCATTTGTTTGTGGTGTATGTAATAAAGTATTTTCTAATAGTACTAACTTAAAAGTTCATCTTCGTACTCACACTGGGGCAAAACCATTTGCTTGCAGTTTTTGTACAAAATCATTTTCTCAGAAAAACAACTTAGATGCTCATCTTTATACTCATAGTCAGTAAAAGTCATTTTCTTGTAGTATAAGTAAGAAAGATTTTCTGTACAAAGTTTTAAAGCTCATCTTTTAACCCATACTTGTGAAAGACACTAAACAAGAAATAGTGAACCTATTGCGTGTTACAAGTGCGGAAGTTGGGTTACGATGAATACGATAATATTATACACCATCTCCGTCAAATAGATACACGTGGTCATTAGTGAAGTAGGTCGACACAATAAATTATAACTTAAACATCTAATCAGAAATAAAGATAAGCATGCATGAAGGATTGTGCTACTGATAGAACTGCATATGGTACACTAGGCCACAGTAACAAAGTGGGATGATTCTTTTACAAGTGAAAGTCAGTTACAGTTGCCGCACCAGGATTCCAGTCAAGTTGCAACCGTGTATTATAATTCCGTCAGGTCAGGAGTTGCAATATGTGGTGATGTAATTGTTCATAGACACCACATAGGTACATATTAAATTATTTTTATTCATTTACACTCAATGAAAACATTAGTAAAAAAATTATCTCCAAGACTAATAGTTATCAAAGGCAAATTCAGATACAAACATGAGAGCCAATATGACATGTAGCAGAACAGAAGGGTGACTAGTGTCCAAATCCACCATTGAAATCCCTGTAGGTGACACTGGTATTTTATGATTAAGTGCATGAATAGGATGGCTATAAAGAAAGAACTCAAAATAAATTGCAAATTATGGCATAGTTTGGATTTTGGTTTCTTATATTTTAATATGAAGAGGGTACACAACAAAACTAATGTTTTGAGATGTGGGAGAAGGATTTTTTGAGATTGAGAGCACCAATGAATGTTTTTATCTCCTTTATTGATTCAGACAATTTGAATTGCTAAACATAACAGTAAAAAAAATGACAAGACAAAAAGGCTTCTATATCATACAAAAACTGAATTTTTAAATAGATATAACTTACAGCCTTTATATTAAAGCGGTGATTCTCACATTGTGACAAAAAGACAAAAAATAATTTTTTTAAATTAAACATTTTTACGCAGATTTTAAGGATTTAAAGATTATTTTTAAAAGAAATATAACAATTGGCACACTGGACACCTGAAAATGATAAACCTTAATTTAACTGGTAGACTAATCACAAAAGTTTGTTATTCCTGCCTTAAACTAACAATATTTATAAGGAATTGCTTTTAATAAAGAGTGGCTCAGATGCTCATCTTCAAATTCACTTTAAGAAGATATTTTGCTCAAAGTTTTTATGCATTTTTCTTTCATTTTAAATGCTGATTTTTGTAACAAATATTGTAAAAAAAGCCAAATGTATTTAACCCTGACACTGTAAAGCCTGTATATTTATGGACTTTCTTGTCATTCTTGTTGATAAAAGAATAAAGTTAAAAGATTAAAAGAATAAAGCTTCTAATTTGTGTTTTTTAACTGCAACAATCATATATTTTTGCTTTCATGTTAAAATGAGTCAGCAGACAGTGGCTCATGAGATGCATGTAGCTCTTTGCACAGGTGTTTCTAACTCTTTAGACATCTATTTCTAGGATTGTATGAATAATATATATAAATCTGAATAGCTCTCTGATACCTCCTTATCTCATTTTATTAACAATTTGGCTCTTTATATTGAAAGTCTGTTGATCCCTGTGTAAGGATTTCATCATTCCATATCTAATTTGTCACAGGAAGGAAGTCAATTTGATTATTGTCAATACAGAAACAAATCAACTTCATAAAGATACTTCTCAGTTAGTAGAACATAGCAACAGAATAAAACTCTTATTAATAAAAACAATAATGAACAATTCACAAAAGAAATCAATTACCACTGTAGAAGCAAATTTAATAAACAGTGGAAAAATTACATAAATTCACTTATAATTGACAATTTCATGGAGAATCACAAATAAATTCAAGAACAATTTTAAACCATTTCCACTTATTAGTAACACTTAACAGAATTAGTAACACCTAGTTAATGACCAAAAACAGTAACAACCAAATTAGTAACACTTAATCACAGTAAGAGTAACTTACTCAAAAATACAATAGCTAAAAACTTTATTCGTATTCCAGGTTTTAATACAATCTGATTAAGTTAATTCCTTCATATCTGACTAACAGGACCTCTGAAATTAAAAATAAAAACATCCAATAAATTTAACATACATAGCAGAGTTCCACAAGGATGTGTACTAAGACCTATTTTATTTAACATATACATTAATGAGATCCTCAATATCACATCACACACACAGTCAGTGGTGGCTTTTGACTTGAAATTATTCATGGAGTTTTTCAATTCTTAAAATGTACAAATGCATCATAAATGTGTGTTTGGCAAAAGTAGGAAAAAAACATTGTTTTATTATAGGTAAATTTATGTTTTCTTATATCTTACTTAAAAATTACTTAAAATCTGTTCTCATTTTATTTTTAGCAAAAAAGCCAATAACATTTTTTTTTCTTTGATATCAGTATGACTGTTGATAAGTTTTTTCTCAGATCAAATTATTGCAAGTTCATTTAATCTATCCTGATTTAGAGCACTTTCTAGAAATGTTTTTTTCCTCTTCAACATTTTAAAGTTATCAGGCTGTGATGTAATTCTAAGAAAAACCATGAAAATTTTTATGTTTTTAACTATAATGTCCATGTATTTAAAGAAACAGTAATCATAATAAGAGCAATCCTGATAAACAGAATGAACACTCTATAAGCTTAATACAAAAGCTACTTAATGCAAAGCTATAGTGCCACATAATGAATCTCACAACAAGTCTAATTGAATGCTTGCATATGCACTATTATAAGTGTATTATTGAGATCTATGGTAGCTCAGTATGCAAAGGCAGCAATATCATAACTGGAAGGTAGCAGAATTGAAGCTCGAACTTGCCAAAGAACCACTGTATTCATTAATGGCAGCTGGGGAATATGAAATAGTTTTGTGATTGCAATGTCTTCCAAGTTCCCAAACAATATCTCTGCAGGTTGTAGGCCAGGTCTTGGGCTCTTCTGCTTGGTCATTGTTTCTAAATCATAAGGACCCACTTTTAGAAGTCCAACCTCTTGAGGCAGTGGCAACCTTCAATGATAAGTCATGTGACTTGTAAATGGTCATGACACCAATCACCATAATGATATTTCATTTATGGCACTATGATGAATGCATTGCAGGAAGTCTAAATTTGCCATCTGTCAGCTGTTGTCAGCTAGTAATGCTGGCTTGTATATAGCATTCGTTGTTCTTAATAAAATCAGTCATTACAAGCAAATATAATTAAATTAATAAATATATTTTATATTGACAAAAATAGCTGGTGCTGCAATACTACACTACCTAAACATGAGCAGCTTATTCTCTAGTATTATTTGCTGGGAAAGCTGCAATTTTCTCTTGTTTAATAAAATCTCTAAATGTGCTGTAAAGTCGGTAATTAATCACCTTTATCTTATCAGTAACTTGCTCAACAAGTGAAAATTTAAAATTAGGAAAAGTACATGTATTGCAGTCATGTTCACATCTGTTTACAAAATAACATATGTAAATACAAACAGATATTAATAACATTTGTATACAGTAACTGGACATAGTTACATATCTTAGTTTCACAATGCATTATAACTTAAGTTAGGGAGAGCATATTAATTATTTAAAAAACAAATTTTGCACAATTAAAAGTACTTAATTTTTAGTCTCCAATAACAGTGAACTAACTGCTTTAAACACTTTTTAAGGTCATTACAGAATTGTTGTGTAATACTCATAAAAGTGGACCAATTTTCAAAATTATGGATTCCCCCCTCCCCCCCAAAAAAAGTTTTTGTATTTTTAAAACTTGAAGTTATTTGTAGCAGCGATCTCTCTCTCTCTCTCTCTATATATATATATATATATATGTGTGTGTGTGTGTGTATGTACATGTATATATATATATATATATATATTTATGTGTGTATATATATATAATTGAATAATGTACTGAAAATAATTAAGTCAGTGTAAAGAAACAAATAATTAAGTATAAAATAATTTAAATTTTGAAGCAGTTATGGGACTGCTGTAAAATTAGAAAAAAAAATACATAAATACTTTTAAAAATACTTGCAAAAAATAATATGCTTAACTAGTATTTATAGCAATTTTTTTACTTTTTTTTATTTTTCAAATATAGATCAGTAAAATTGCACAATATTAACATAGATTGTTTCATGCAAAATCTGAATACTTGTATTAATTAATTGAAGTTATTGTCCTTTACAAAGTATATCTATTCTTTTTACCCATGTCAAAAGAAATGTGTTATTTATCTTACATTGCATTTTGAAAGGATTGAAAATCACCTTTATTAGCCTTCGTAACTGAATATTTTATTTGTTTTTAAGGTTTTAGTTTTTGCATTGCAATATGGAAAGAAAGAAAAATACAGAATGAAAGGATTTAGACTGCATTTAATGAAAGACAATTCGACACATTGCCGTTTGCAATTTTTAGATAGGAAAAAAATTAATGCAATTTCGTTTTTTACTTAAGTAATTTTGAAGAAAGCTTTTGAAAAACAGCGTCTTGCTTACATCTACGAACAGAAGAGTCCGTTTATCATGGTGCAGAGAGCGTACAGATTGGAGTATGGATCCAGTGGGCAACCGTTCTCTTCACTGATGAGTTTTGGTTTAGCCTAACCACCAATTATAGTATGTTCATATGGAGAAAATCTGGGACCCGCTACCTGCCCTCCTATGTCCTCGATATCGACCGTTATAGCGCCGGAGGTATATTTTTCTGGGCAGACATCATGTAGGATGGCCACACACCCCTCCATGTCTTTGGAAGAGGCATAGGAATGAGGTCTTCGAGCCCTATGTTCGCCTTTTCAGAGGTGCAGTTAACCCTGAGTTCATTTTAATGGGGCGATAACGCGAAGCCACACAGAGTTCTTCTGGTTGACTCGATAAAAGTATATTATACAATTTTAAAGCACACACTTATGACTTCAAAGATTTATTAAGTACAATAACAGATATAAAAAAAAATTAATGCAAAATGAATGGGGAAAACAGCTTAAAAATGTACCGGGTGAACACAGTTGAATTTCATTTGGATTTGAAAGCGAAAGTTTTTCAGGGCAAAGCAACCACACGTTACATAAAAAGTTGCAAAAACCTTTGTCATTCAACCACATCCAAGCATCACAAAAATAACTGTACGTTACAGGTAACGTTGGGGAAAGGTACAATCATTAAGCTCTAAATCTTATTGTGGACCGATACATGTAATTTAGTTAATATGCATGTAGGAGGAGATAGTAAATATTTCGTTGTAATATTCCAACAAAATAGCAACCACTCCAGCTAAATCCGTATGTGCAACTGCTTCGTTTATTTTGTTAGTGTGCGAAAAGAGAAGTTATCTATGTCACCACCAAGTACAATGTAAACAACAAAACAAAACAAAAAAAAAACGTCATTTATGTCAGAATACACCAAAAAGTACCGATCCATTATAGATTATACGGTCAAAAAGAAACATTTAAATGGAGCAGTAAATTAGATACTACGCAGACAATGATGCGGTGCATCCACGAGTGGCATCATATCTACGAAGTGTGAAGTTGTGAAAGTCCCCAAGTAAAAGCGTTTTGCAATCCCTTGACTCAGAACAGGCTTGCACAACTTTAATCGGACTGTGAGTCATATTATGCTAACTAAATTTGTCACGGGCAATGAAAAAAATATGACGTTCTAAATTTTTGTAGGACACAATCTACACATGGCGGTACATGCATTTCTTTTCAAAGTTCCTTTTCAATAGAGGATTTTACTGCAGTATCAATATTCCTTTTTAATCTGAAAGTTTTACATTAGTAGTTATCTCATCTTCACTGTTTTTTCTCCTAAACATTGCTTTTCCCACACTAAGAATTTTTGATCATTTTACTTTATTAATTGCTACTTCATTTCGATTCTTCTTTGCAAGGTTTCGATTCACAATGCCTTCGCAGGTAGTATTTCTTCGATACAGCTATGGTTTCATGACAAGCTAAACACATTATTTGGTTCTTGAATCTACTTAGGTTGCACAAAATCATAAAGTTGCAAGCAATAATTCGCAAAGAAATCGCAGAACCAAAAATGAAAATGCTCCGTCTAGATGCGAAAACTAGTTCAACGGTGTCATCTTGGCCGAAGACGTAAACATATAGTTCACAAAACTCCAATGAACTTTTGATGCAATTAACAAATGTATTACGAGCCTTGTGTTGTGCAATCCTGATATATAAGAATTAAAAGGGTCCGAAAAATAAAGTTATTAATTTTTCATTTACACACATTTTATAATTAACTTCTTTCTTTAAAGGTATTCCTATATAGATACTATAATTCAGTTGAATGCCACGTAATCGCTCTACAGCTCTTTCGTTATGGTAAGACGTGGCGTTATTAAATCTAATTATTCTTTCCCATCGTATACTCATGATGTTAAATTATTCATCATCATCTTTTGACAAAAGAATAATCTGTATAAGAATGCTTAGATAAGCAGTCTAGTTTTTAATAGACCTTTTAACTTAGGTGGAAGGAACATAGCTCGACAGGGTTGTGAGTCACCGGAGAGCTTAGCTGCATATCTTCGGTTGAAAAACATGGTAATTGGGTGCAATGAGACTCTCACTTTTTTTTTTAGATATGGTAGTTTTCCACAAGCACTTTGTATAATCACCGATTATATTTACTAAAGCTTCGTCCTTTTCGTTTCACAGAAGGATCCCATTGTTGCTACAATATGTGAAGAATTTTCAAATAAGATGTGGCAGCAATGTTTACCTGGAAGGTTTTGTTGATGCTGAATTTCCTCTCTATACACATAACACACAACTTATAAGCCTAAATATATCGAGGTAGATGATGGATGTAGGTCGTGAAGTTTCTTTGGCCTTGCATGAGGTCAAGAAAGGATTATTTAAATAATTTTTTACAATATGAAAGAATTATAGTATTTTTATGTGGTTGCAAGAAAAAAAACCCTTAATTTTTTAACTCTAAGGTCGCAAATGTGAGGCATAATTCCGAAACATTCAACTGTGATAGCTTCTTGTTGCCTTTCTATTTTTCTTGGATGATTGTCGACAAAATCTTGAATTGTATTGCGTACTTGTGTACTTAAAAATACAGGACTGTGAATCAAAATTTGTTATGTAGTGTAAGTTATTTTCATTTCCTTTTTGTATAAGATTTTTTGATACTACGTGGATTGTTCTCATAATTCCTGGCACGATTGAGTAAAAGGTAAACTTCCGAAATGACAGATTGTTTTAAATTACTTTCTAGCCATGTAACTTCATAGATCGCGTCATTATTTGTTTATGTGCGTCACGTGCGGAGAATACGATTTGCACGATGACCAATATATCAATGATCTTGACCGCTGAAAGTTAATTGTTTATATCTGTCGTAATAAATTTCCGGATTTTGCGTGGTTTTATGTTTTGCAACATTTTTTTTTATCTATTTTGTTACTCGGAAGTTCATAAGGTATTTGCCATAAAATGCATATCACAAATTGCATATTCAAGTAATTTTTCTCATTGATAAATTAAAAGGAACATGAAAATATTTTTCCTCAACTTATGTAAACTTTCTTGATGTGAAGTAAAGCATTGTTACATTTTTTGTTGGAATTTTTTTCTAAAAGATGTCTTTTTATTTGGCTGATATCCTTGCATATTTATGTTTAAATCCACATGCAATTATGATTTTTTTTTAAAAATTATTATCAAATATTTGTTTATGAACTGGGATATACCTTTAAGATTTAGTAATGAGTAAGTTAATTACATAGAAATTACTTATCACATAACATTATGATCTGTGATAAATTTTTAAGAACAATATCCCATATCTTGAGTATTTTGTCTTCTGATTTAAGTAATTCAGAATTATTTTTAGTATTATTTATTGTGTACATGTTTATCAAAGCATAAAATTCTTAATATTTAACTACAGTTTAAAGTATTATTGTCTTTGAAATGTAGATCTGTTACAGAGTGTTATATAAAAAAAGATTTTTTACTTGTTGATTCAGTACATAGGCAAAATGAGATAATCTGTACTGTTTTATGCTTGATTGCAAGTCTTGCCAAATCTTTCAAAAATGAAAAAATTCTTATTTCAAAATTTATTTAAAGTCATTTGTAGTTAATAAATAAGTTAAGAGTGAAAGAATTCTGGATAAGTTAATTATAGAAATAAATTTTAGTAATGTTAATATATTCACTAATTTAATATTAATTTAGCAGTAATTTTTTTGTGGAAAATTTGCTTAGATAAAGATTAATCCACAGTACACTAATGTTGTTCTAAAATAAATGAAAAATACAGTTACATGGAGAAGAAACTGATATTTTTAAATAATTGAACATTGTTTTTAAATTTAACCAAGCAAAAAAAAATTTTAAATTTCTCTACTGATAATTATTATAAACATGCATCCCTCATGCAGACTAATTGTATTATAGTTTTTCTTTTTTATTATTTTCAGCTTGCTGTCCAGATACATCTGTGAGTAGAAGTTTTCTGAATGGTATGTAAATTTGTTTTGCATAAATATTTAATTCCATTTAATATGTGTTGTTTTTGCTGAAACTTTAAAATTTTCAAAAGATGTGTTTTAAGTGAATATTTTACTTCAGCCAGTTTATGATATATGAATTATTATTCAAATCAGTTACTTTCAAAATAAGTTATATATTTAGCTTTAATTAAAAAAATTTCTATTTGTTTATTATTTTTAAGCATATATTTTAACTTGATCATTTCTTAAACATATTACAAAAGTTTATAATTGAATTAACTCTGTTTAACTTCTAAAACATAGCTTTAATTGACTGTTCTGTAAAGCTCTTAGTAAAAATTGAATTTTAAAATCTTACTCATGAAGAGAAGTTACATATCAGCAAATACTAACAGCAGACATTTAGAATAAAATTAGGTCTTCAAAAGTTGACCTTAGAAATACAAAGTATTAATCAGTGTTCTACTGTGGTGTATGCAACCAAAATTTACTGAGGAATAATAAAATATATTCTTTAAAGTTTTATTCATCATTATAAAAACTGATTTCATTTATGAATGTAAATGGGAGAAGAAAATCAATGATCTATTAATTTCATACAATGAGTTTGTTTATTTGAGGACATACGGGACATAAAATAGATAACTCTATAAGACATGTATATATAATGTATATACATGTATATATATATATATATATATATAATATATATATACATGCATATATATATTCATACATATATAATATATATATAAACATATGTATATAATATATATACAGCATATATATATATAATATATAAGTATATTAATTATATATTATATAATAAATACTTACATATTTATACTTATATATTTATATGTGTATATTTAAATCTCAATAAGACCACCTGAAATGTTTGAGATACCAAGATTAAGGGAAAAATTGTTGTAAATGTTAAAAAATAAGATATAAATTTAGAGTTTGTTGAATGAGAGAATCAATCATTTCAATCTTTTGTAATACTAGTTCAGAAAAAGTAAAGAAAAAAAATAAGAATTTATTTTAATACAGATTCATTAAGCACATTTCACTACAGATTAAATATTAAATACGTATAAAGTTAAAGAAAATTTCAAATAAGCTGTTCATTTTATCACTTAAGTTGTGTAAAATCATTCTGTATTTATTTATAAACCCAAAACTTTTTTTCCCCCAGATAAAGGAAGCTTAATTTTATTTGCAATATAAGAGTCATTAATTTTCCTTTCAATATTTTACCACCCCAAAATTGGTAGGCAGGGACTTCCAGGATTGTAGCATATGTAATTAAGCAAATAATTTTGCAGCAAGATATGCAAGGATCAATAAAGCATGAGGTTTAAGGATAATTTGTTGAACATCATAAAATTAAACAAGATGGTTTTTTGAACAGAATGTCTCAGAAGAATTTTAAAATAAACTGCAAAATAGACTATTAAAATCTCTGTTATTATTAAGTAAATTTAAAGCTGCCTACTACAAAAATTAAAAAGATTAGATGGTTCTGAATAGGACACATACTGAATTGGTACCAAATGGCAATAAAAGTGAGACGTTAGACCAGGGTTGGCAAAACCCCGGGTTTTTTCAGAAAAAACCCAACCCAGTGGTTTTTTTCAGGTTTTATCGGGGGGTTTACTATACTTTAATGGGTTTTAGATGCTTTTTTGAGGATTTGAAAACTTCAGGTTTTTTTGTTATGTAAGAGGACAGGATATATAATTAATTGTATGATTAAAATAAATTTAAAATGTTAATAACTTTTTAAAATTGAAAAATTTAAAAATCAATTTTAAATTATGCAGAAGAAATTTTGTCTAAATTAAAAGAAATTTTGAAATTTATTTTTTTCATATTATAAAATTTTTCTAACATCAAAAAACTAGTTTTGAATGGCGATTATTTTATACTAAAAGTTGGCTTTGAAATAGTTGCATTTGAAGTTTTTTCTTTTCAATAAAAAATGTATTAAATTATTGCTCCATATTTATTAACAGTATTGTGTTATTAAAGCATTTAGAAGATTTTTTTTTTAGTTAATTTGTAAGCTATATATGATAAGTAGCAGAATTAATTATATATATTATTCCCATGTTTATTTATTTGCAGTTGTTATACATATTTTTTCCCAATTTTTCTTGTCCATTTTTCAGTTAATTTTATCACATGTACTACTTCAATATTCTTTTTTTTTCATCATACATTCTTATTAACTTTGTTTAATTTAAATTTTATTGTATTTGTTATAACTATTTTTCCTTGAAAAGTTTTTAAGTTTTTGTTTTTTCTAGCAGTTTAGACCCCCTCAAATTAAACAAAATCTAGGATCATTGTCAAATATGAAATATGTAATATATATTATAGATTTAATTCAATATATTTATTATTAGTTAAATATGTGAAGTTTTAAATAAAGATTTTGAGAACCCAATTTTGAAAAAATCCACTTGGGTTTTTTTGAAAAAAAAAAACCCACCCAGGTTTTTTCGGGTTGGGCAAATGAAGCCAATCCTGCCTTTAGACGGCTTACCTGGAATGTTGCAAGGGGAGATGCATTAAAATCGACTGGAATTGCTTGCTAGGATTGTGGTCTTATGTGCTATCTCAGAGCATAAAGAGAATCGATTCAAGATTTAAGAATTTTTGAATTTTTCTTTAAAGACAAATCACTCAATAAGTAACCCATTTGTGTTGTTATCAAGTGTTTGTTTTTCTAATGGTTTTACTGAATGCAGATATGAAAATGTAACTAATGCAATTGTATTATTCACATAATGGTTTTATGTATAATTGTTATGATGTACTGTGGTTCTAATCATTGTTTTTATATTTAAACAATCCTCTATGTAATAATAGCCTAAGTTATCTGTCCATCTGTCCTCGAAATTATGAAGTGGTTGGACCTGGAATGAATAAAGCCATCCATATTGGATTCTTGATGAGTTTGGGTTAGCAAAATTCAAAACGAGTAAAGTTTAACTTCTCCTAAACTATCGTTCTGATTCTGAAATAAATTGGTATAAATAGACTTCATATCACAGCGAAATATACTGTCGTCTTTAAAAGTTTGAAATCCACTCCTTCCCTCTTTTCGAGCGTTTAATGCCATTATTCAAGCTCTATTTTTCCCGGTTAAGAGCAGGCGATTAAATTTATCACATAATAAATAGGTAATAATAACATTTTTTCTAGCATTATGACATCATTCCTTTAATCATCTCATTTAATCATTTAAATTATTTAAATATCGTTTGCATTAATTTTATATGTTTTATCACTGAACTTAGATATGTAAATAATATTTGGCTGAAATAATAGATTGGGTACATATGTGATAATTTTAAATTTAATCATCGATTTTTTTTTTTGTTGCAAGATAATTCTTAGCCTAAACACAAACCATTTTTTACCTACCTCATAGGGTACTTAACAATTCTGGAAAATTAGAAATATTACTGATCCTGTCATATGATGGGCTATATGCTAGTTACTATATAAACCCAATAAACACATGGATGTGTTAGACTAGTATACAGAAACACAATAGCACTAATCCAAACTCTTATTAAGACTATCACAAACTTTTCCCTATTTCATCAATTGCTTTCTTTTTTTTTTTTAAATTTTTTGGTCACTGTAGACTATTTAGGAAGCACACAAGTTATGGAAAACGTTGGTGTAAATCCAGTTTATTCTAGGTATTAATTTTTGTTTGTGATTTCAGACCCAAAGATTTTCTAAGATGATGTCTATGAATAGCAATAAAAGGAAGGGACGTATGAATCCTAACAAGTAAGTTTACTTTTGCTTTTTCATTATGTTTAGAAACAGTACTGTTAGTGTTACCCTAATCATTATCTAGTCCAAATGTTTGCGTAGTTGGAATCACAATATTAAAAAGGACAAGATAATTACTTTATTTTTAAATGCTAATCTATAAAAATGCATGCTAATTAATTTTTAATTAAGAAAATAATGTAATTATAAAAAATCCATTTAAAGAGAAAACATGAAAGTACAAATTTATTTTAATATTAAGAATATTTCTTTTCTGGTGCTCACATCACCACATCAACTTGCTTTTATTAAATGGTAGCAAGCATTTCAGCATTGGTGTTAAATGAGATTAACAGTGTGTTTTAAGCCAGTAATTTTGTACTATTTCTAACGGATAGTTTGTTTACAATTTGTAAAAGTCATTTGGACCTTTGTATTTATAAATAAACTAAAAATAAAGAAAATTAAAAAAAATGTTACGGAATCAAAAGTAAATGAAATGATTTTCTTAATGTGCTTGTGTAAAATATCTTTAAAGCTCTTTTATTGGGATTTCTAATAATATTTGAAGATTTTGTTAAATTGTATACCCATTTAAAACTTTTCTGATATAACTAGAGTAATCATTGTGATAGTCTAACCCTTTTGATAGTTTTTAATGTAAATAAATGTAAAGTAGAAATAAACTATTGGATTTTTGTTGATACCTTTAACTATAATATTGAATTCAGTTTATGGGCATCCATAGTTGTAAGCAATGACTGCTACTTTTATTTCATACATATAGTTCAAACATAGCTGCAGACACAGTACAGCTATATTTGAAGTCCAACATGTGGTGTAAGCATTCTCTACTTAAATAAATACTCCTCATTCAAAGTGAAATACAGTGAAAATTCTCGGAGCGGTCACCCTTCTAAACGGCTAATTTTTCATGGCACGGATTTTTTGACTCATAAAACTAATGGTAAAATAACCTGTATCAGTGGCCACCCGACTCCTTCTAAATGGCCACTAAGTTGGATTGTCCCTTTCATTTTTTGGGAAATTCTACTCCATGCTTTAATTTTGAGCAAAAAAAAAACAAAAAAACTCAAGGTCAGGTTTATGGTCGGATGTAAGGCAAAGGAATAACTTGAGAAGTCCATTCCTGCAGTCCCCCCCCCCTTTTCTAGAATAGAACCTTTCCTAGAAAGGTTAAAAATGTTATCTCTTTTGTATTCTCCCCACACTCTTCAGATAGGGAATCCCTATTGCACCATCCATAGAAACTGAGGGAGGAACTGGACAATCGAGTGCTGAAGGTGTCCTAGGGCCTTTGCTTGGAATTCTAATCGGTAAAGTTAAGGAAGAATTGCACCAGTAAAAATATCATTCACACCAGTTTCATTTCATTAGTTGGTCAGTGATCTGAGTTGCAATGATGTCGAAATGTGTTTTTCTAAATCTCAAGCAGAGCATTGAAAGATGACTATACTATTGTACAGATGATTAAAAAATATACAAGTTTGTCTACATTAGAAGATTTATTAAATAGTAGTAGCATTCATGTTTGATATTTTTAAAGGGTACTGTACCATCTTTTTACTTTTGGTAATGCCTGTGCTCCCTTTGTTTTCTTAATACCAGGGTTGGAAGAAAATCATGATTTTATTTTTTAAATTAAAAAAATATCAGATTTTTTTATATTCTGAATATTAATTTTAATTGTTGTTTTTATGTTTTTTGCAATATACATAGAATAGTTTGTTATAAGAAGTAATATCTTATCTATCTAGTACACTCTACACACTGATTACCTAAAATTAAATATATAAATTTTAATCTAAATACATTTCATTATTTTGTAATTGGATAGTGCAAACTGAATAAGATGTAAATTTAAAAAACAAATTAAATATTCTTTTAATGTAAACTATTTATTTAAAAAACAAATCACAATTATTTCAATATTTTTTAAGTACCGAATTATGAATTTAATTGTTTCAATAAAAAGACTAGCTTTGATGCTTTATTCACTCCTAATTGGTTATGAAGGCTAGAATGAACAATACCAAAAGAAGAAAACTGTCTTTCCATTCCAACAGCCACGGCTGTTGTTATTTGGTAGACAAACTGGATTTCATGTTCTGTAATACTCTCTTAACCTCCCTTTACATAAAACGAATTCTACCAGTCGTAATAAATTATTGTACTACCCACCCCTACTCCATACTTTCTGATAACAACCCCTAAATTCTTGGAAAGCACACACTATCTATTTACACTTATATACTTATTGGTATTACTGTGCTGATTGATTCCCAATTCTCCTGTCTTTGGAATATAGGTTTTAAAAGAAGAAAAAAAAAATTTAAATCATGCTAACCCTGCTTAATACTCTTACTTTGTACTCTGTTTTTTCAAAAATAAATTTCTTTTTGTGGGGAGGAACAAACACATAGGTGCTTGGGAAGCTTAAGTTCTGTGTGATTCCCAGTCCTGATGTCCAAATGGTACTTGGTTGAGGTATAACAAGACAGGAACACAAGCCCTATTGTGTATTCCTGATTCCATTCCAACATGTCAGATCATTTGCTGTTTGAAAATTGCCCCATTAGCAGACCACTGTGTAGTTATCTTCCAGTTGTAAGTATGAGAAAAAACACATTTTTTTGGCTTCTGATTGGTCAATTTCACGATTATAAATGCATAGATGTTTGCATTTTCTCTTAATAGGTGAAATTTGTAATTAATGGTCAAATCCCTGATAGGATTGTTAACAGTGTAAAACATGTTTGGAATGAACAAGCAATTGATGTATTGATGGTGTAATCCATTTTTATAAATAATATATATTTTACTGACAAACAGTTGCAGTATGATGTACAGAAAGTGTCTTTTTACTCAACTGTGCCAGCCTACACGTGGTGAAGGAGATGATTAGAGTATATAAGGGTCAAGTAAAAACAGTCCAGAAATGTGAACACTAATTAAAAGTAATCTAAAAAATTATTACTATGGGAAAAATTTGGTATTTTAGAAAGTAGCGAAATCAAAAGCATATAATCAATTTAAACATGCAAATACTGAAAAATAAATTGCATGTAGTTCTTTTCCCTTTATTATTCATTGAATAAAGTATTTATTTAATGAATGAATGATACTTTTTTAATTATTCATTTATTAAAATATTTATTAAATGAATAACTTAACACTTTGTTTCTGTACATTCAGAGTTGTAATTCTTCCAACTATTGGTTGCCCTGTTTGTTTTCATTTAGAAGTAAGCCTCATTTGTGTATGTGTGTTAATATGTATATTTATTTCAGAATTGTCATAGAGTGTATTTATATAATGTTAACACATTAAAATTGCAATGTCTGTAAAATTTTACTAATTTTAAAATATGAGTGTTGGCAGTTATGTATATATATACATACACACATAGACCAGAGCCAAAGTTGGAAACTTAATCTTTTCTGATGAACATTTTGTCTTGTTTAGCTATTCAGAATTGTCATGAGCAGTCTCAGTCAAATCTCAGTCCCTTATGTTCTATATTCTGAACCCAAAGTCAGGCACTAGTCAAGTGTACGTTAATGTTAAAATATATATAAGTTGGTTTTTGAAATTTTAGGATTTGCAAGATGTTGATATCATTGATTACTTTTGTATTTCAAGGCATGTCTTAAAATGGTATCAAAATAAATTGCCTTCTATAAAGCTATGCCTTAAGAATTTAATGATAAAAATTCACTCCATTCTTGGGATACAGTTTAGTTATTACTTTATATAGATATTTCACTAGAATACTTATTGAAATATTAAGCTTTTACTTTATTAGTTAAATATTACACTAGTCTGTCATTCCTATTGCAAAATAATCTTTCTTAGTTTTTTATCAAAGATCTTTCACCAAAAGGCAGATGGTTGGCTGACAAGCATGTGAGTTGCATTATTAGTCTTAAGAAATGTATTAATATGAAATATATATGTTATGTGTTACATGAAACATGAGTTATATGTGCTTTATGTTAAGATATGTCAGATATTGAAACACAGAAATTCTCTGCCTCACCAAAATGTAATACAAATGCACTTTTTATATTACAGTGGCCAATTCTTAATCCCCCAACTTCATGGAAAAGGAACTATTTTATTTTTTTCATTCAAATATAGCAATTGAATATGCAAATAGGGTATCTGTGCCATTTTCCCTTAGCTGTCATTTCAGCATAAGAGTCTTAGAACTGGGGGAATCCTGCCTGGCCAGTCAGAAGTAGTTGACTATAAAGTTGTTTGAGCATATTAGCTTTGTACTTCTAAACAAATTTTACACGGAATTTAAATGAGAAATTGAATTTATATTAAATTCTTTCATAAATAGGCATTACACACATACATGCACACGTATAAATTGACAAATATCTTCTTTAGTTGAGGATATGTTGATTCTATCATGAATTTCCAAAATTAAATTATAAATGTTGATTTGTGTTGCATTTTTATGCCTGACTCTCTTTCATATTCAATAATTCCAGTTTTCCTGCCATTTATTTCAACAAGGTGTTTAGAAATTCAAGATCCATCTTTGATAATATTACTCATTTAAAAAAAATTGATTTTAAATTTTCACACAAACTACAATAAAGAGTTAGTATTCTCACTGTTAATATATACAAGGTCTGTATGTATAGTTATGTACTTACAACACTCACCAGTGTTTGTTACTCCAAGGGGAAACACAGTAAAATATACACCACAAAATGCCTTAAAAGTAATTGCCTTATATTTTAACTAAAATATTTATTATATACATTATTTATTTACAGATATTTTTCTTGATTAATATATGACATTCATTATTTCGATATTCATCAATACAATAATTCATTACAATTTTCTTTTTTTGTTGTTTAAATGTTATTCCTTAATCAAAATATTGAAATCATTATCCGAGACCCAAGTAACAATCATAAATATGTGAAATCGGTTTACCTCCAGGCATTCTAAGAGAAGCAGTATGTTGGGACAGGGCTAAAGGCAGGATGAAACTCGCTGCTGGTGTAAAGGTCGTCAGTTATTTCTTTCTGGCTGTGGGCAATATCTCTGTTTGTTATCAGGCTCTCTGTCTTGTTCATGCGCTCTCGATGTACCCAGCTACTCTTGACTCCCGACCTTGACTCATCTTCCAACTTTTTTTAACAACTTTACACCTCAATGCCCCCTTTTTTTTTCTCTTTTCCAATCATTTGTTAGTGAAATTTTCCCACATCTGTATCCCCTTTGCTTGTGCAGGTGGGCTTATTAAAATTCCCCCTTTGGGGAAAATTGACATGATTGTCTAGTCACTGCCCCTATATCTCAGTGCTTCATCCCTACCTGGGCTTGACCGATACAATCCTGCAGCTCCATTAGCTATAACTCCTCAGTCATAGCCGTTTGGAATTGGCTTTAAGCAGTAGGTCCTGGTCTCATTAGCCCTCATGTTGCAAAAAATTGACCGTAGTGCTCCAAAACCAAACCAAACCTCAGGTCCCCATTAAAACTCGAAGTCCACAGCTGCATCTATATTCTTCTTAGAAAACTAGTCCACAGCTGTGTGGTGCATGTGCTGTCCATCATGAGAAAGTACATCAGTAAATATTTCCCCCTTTCACAGAAAAAAAATTACATTTTTTTATTATATATATATATATATATATATATATATATATATATATATATATATATATATATATATAGCATCACAGTAACATGATAACAGCGAGTGATGCGAAGGGCAGAAAGATAAACTTGAATAACCGTCTTGATAAGGAATACACATCATAATAAAACACCATCTGTACACACAATTTGAATGAACCAGAAAATAAACCCTAGAATGTAATGGCAAAGAATTATTGTCCTTGTATTTATTGTAGAACATCTTATATTTTTGGAAAGTCCATCTTCATTTGCTTAGCACTTGACAAGAATATAGACACAACTGTGGACTTCTAGCTATCCATCGTGGGAAAGTACATCAGTACAATAGTAACAGGAATAGTGGCTTAAAAACTGACTTTTATTTACAATTTATGGCCAATATCTATTGTTTGTCAGTGTATTCTCTAGTGGTATTCACATATTGATCCATTCTTATTTTTTACTTGTTGAAAGTGTGTTGCAGTTAATTTTTATTAACTGTTTAATAGCTGTGACTTTTTTTACTTATCATCTTCAAAAATACCTTCAAAAAATGAGTGTAATACATAGGATATTGCAATGTCTTTTTTCAATGTGAAACATGGGGATGACAATGTATGCAGGAGTATTGTCTTTTGTGCCTCTCAAACACATGTGTACGGGATATCCCCATAAGCACACACTTCTTTGATTTTATATTAACTTTCATAAACAAAAAAAAAAAAAAAAAAAAAAAAAAAAAGAAAAAAAAATCAAAAGCTGTTTAATTTTAGAATTTAACAGAAAGTGAAGTGAAGTGCAAGCATACTTTTATGAAATTCTCAGGGTTTAGTTATTAAAGTTGGATCTGCAGACTCAAATAGGTCATCATTCTTGTTGTATTATGGGACTCTCATTGTATTGAAAGGGAGCTACAAAATCAATCCTGTTATTTAAAAAACAAATCTAGAAGGATTAGAGACTTGCATTGTCCTGATCAGCCAGGTAAAATTTATTTTGCTTCATCTAGATGACTTCATAGCTGAATATGTGTTACACCTTGGGAACACGCTACTCAAAAATGTAATACTTGAGAAATAAGAAATAAATGTATAGATTATAAAATTTGTATTGAAAAAGGTGGATAATTTTATTAAGTCTGTCCTCAGAGCGATACATTTTGAGTAAGAGATCTGAAGTTTTTCATGAATATGAAGGCATATCATATGTATTTATGTTTTTATTACTGAAGTAAACTCAAAATAATCATTTTTTAAATTTGTGTCACTGTTCTTGCTGGATATATGTGTATGAATCAAATATTAATTAATATGAACATTTTTCTCTATAATTTATAACTATAATTATTTCTTTTTTTTTGTATTTTTAGTGTGATGGCATTTATGGGAATTCTAAAGTGATGTATGCAGGTGCTTCTCTTGTGGTGAGTTAGGGTATACTTAAAACTGATGTTGTGTATTTGTAAAAATATTTGCTTCTCTATATACCTTTATATTCTATAAAAACATATTTTTTTTTTTCTGCAGGGATGTGTAGTCCAAGTTCAAGTACAAAATGGAGCCATTTATGAGGGAGTCTTGCGTACATTTTCTCATCAGGTAATTGGATCATAAACAGGTGTATATGTATACAAATTTGCGTGTGTGTGTGTATATATATATATATATATATGCATATAAAGAAATTATAAATTAAAATTTAATCCTTTTATCATTTCTTCTTTACCAATTCATTAATAATATTGTCATGAAGATTGAAATAATGGCACAAATAGGTTAAACCAACAATTGCATTTATTAGAACCAAAGCACCTCACTTGAGAACAGAGCTCAACTGGTGGGACACATCTTTTATATACAATCAGAATATTTGAGAATATTGTGGATATCAGTATATCAGAATATTGTGGTTTCCTTGAAAAATGATTTATTTGTGTACAATATTTTTATAGACATCAACATTTAAAGGTTTACCTTGAAAACATCTTGATAGGAAAAAAAAAGTTATGTTGAAAAATTTATGTTCTGAAATTTCTAGATAACCCGGGCTAAATGTGGTCTGAATGAAAGGTGCTGCTCTTCAGTACCAGAGTCCATGGGTTTGAATCTGGCTGTAGCATGGATGTTTGTAGCCATTTGGAATGGGCTTTGCAGTAGGCTCTGGTTTCATTAGACCTTGTGTAGCAAAAAGTAGACTGTAGCCGTTCAAACCTCCTCCTCCTCTAGATAAGCCTGCAAATCAAGGTTTAAAAAAATATGTATACATAAAAAAGTCTATATAAAAAAAATAAAATAAACCAAGCCTAATCAAATATATTAACAAAAATCATTTTCTTTTAACTTAAAAATCTTGATTTTTATGCAAATACTATTATAAAATGGATTATTTTCTATTGAAATCACAGACATGATCTTTGTAAAATAATAGACTGGCACTCCAATTAAAAGTTAAAGTTTTAATAGCTATTTATCACTAGTACAAACTGCGACTGCAGTGGGGCTTCTTAAAAAAAAAAAAAAAAAAAAAAAAATTGTTAGACTTATTTACTACTCACATTATTAAATATAATTTTATCAAAATATAAAGCTTATCTGCTTGGAAAAATTTTAAAACTATTTAAGTGGTATTAAATGTATTTTATTGTATGAGAATTATAATAAAATTGTTAGAGATATCACTAAATTAATTTCTGAGATATACTGAATACATTAAATGTCATCTGTAGTTAATCTAAATTAATAAAACTACAGTACACTGATATATTTTAAATAAAAATTGCAAAAAATACTTTTTGTTCTACACAATGTTTAAATTTTATCTTATACGTTCTCTAACAAATGACCTTAAATAGCAAAATTGCCCTAAATAAATGTCATGAAACTTCAGTCCTGGGTAATAACAATAATTATTATAACGATTTTGTGACTGAATTAAAAGTTATCAATGAACTAATCAATAAAAAAAAGCATATTTTGTAAAAATGTAAGATCTTTCATGTATGCTTGCCAAATATCCTGGATAATTTGAGATGAGCATGTTTTGGCAAACCCTGCTGTTAAATCACTTTCAGTGTAGATACACATTTGATTGTGCAAAGTGGTCCCCAGTAATCTATTATGAAGTATTTTCGTATAATTCTTTTAATGAACATTTTTTTTTTCAGCTGGATCTTGTTCTGGAAATGGCCCATAAGGTAAAGTGTGAATGCCCTCCTGCAAAAGGCATTAGTCCCACAGTGAGTAACTTGATTTCTTCCTTCCCCTTTGAAGGGGGCCTCCATGACAAGATCATCTTCAAGCTCAGTGATGTCATCATGATGCAAGCCTGCAACGTAGATGTTGATTATGCCATCAAAGGTATTCAAATGAGTGTCACTTGAAAATATAGCACACACATAGAGATGTAATAATATAGTAATAATGACTGGGAACAGCATGTGAAGGAGCTGGTGGAAGGAAACTCATTGAATATAATGACTCGCTATTAAAAAAGGCAGTAGTAGTTCTATAAAATAGAATTTATCTACATACTTAATATATTTAAAAGAGAGATTTCTCTTTTTTTTTTTTTACTCTGTTGACATTAAGTTAAAATCTTTGCAAATCTGCTAAAGTCTGCAGATATCTGCTTTCTAGCAGTGTGTATGCACATTTAGTTCTATAGTTGTCATAAACAAATACTAAATGCTAAGATAAGTTAATAAGTTTGGCCCTTTACACCAAGATATGAACTGAAACTTTAATCATTATTTATAAGCTAAGGTTGAAATGGATATGCACATGGGTTTTACTTAGTTCATGGATCTTTAAAACCCTTTGAATATTTCAGGGTGGCCAATGATAGTTCCATGGTGGAGACTGTGTTCTTGACTTTTAAAATACAACTGGCTGAATGATGGCCAAATTGGTAGGGCTTTGCTCTTTGAATACTGCTGCTGGTATGAATGTTTGTAACCATTTAGATTTGGGTTCAAGCAGTAAGTTTCAGTCTCACTAGCTCTTCTATAGCAAAACATAGATCATAGCACTCCAAACTGACCAAATTATTTGCAAGATATAACTCATGCTTTATGCCATTGGAGATAGTTTCAAAAAACATTTTGTAGTTATTTACATATGCTCCTAGGTTTTCTATTCTATTTTGCAATTTTTCTTACATTTTATTTGTATATGGAGTTATTTATATACATACATATATAAACATATCAATATAATAATTTTAACTTGTGTCTTAAAAAATACTTGCAGACACACTTATTTTTATGTGTATGCATATATATATATATATATATATATATTTCTATATGTACATTTATCTATGTATTTGTATATAGATGATTACACACACACACACACACGCATATATATTTATATATGAACATTTACTAAGATTGCAAGTGAAGACTATACTGTTTTAGATTAATTAAAAAAATAATCTTGCTAAGAGCTGAAAAAATTTTTTTTTTTTTTTTACAATCGACAGTGAGGGGAAATTGTATATATATGAACATTATCTATTTGCATTGTAGAATTTAATTCCCTCTCTGCACCACAGAAATGGCATCTGCTTTGTTATTACATGGTTTGTGGAAGGCACTTGAAGATACAACATATTTTCAAAAGTTATACTGTATATTCTATCAGTGTCACATAGCAATACAGAACAGGACAGTATATTCAGCAGTGTATTTAAGACAAGAACTGAATTTAGAAGTTCCATCCTCGATAAAAATTTAGAAGATAGATTTATTAATAACTAAAAGAATGATACTTGAGCATTGTTGTAAACTGATTCTTGTCAAACAATTTCAAACTAAGACAAAACGAGTCTCATACAATAATTAAAAGCTTTTAATTATTATATTATTTTGTTATTATATTTTATAGTTATTTATTTATTGTGTACAGAAAAGATTTTTGAGCAAATGCTCTTCTAGATTTTATTTTATAGATTAATATTTTTGTCCAGTGCTATTTTGAATGTAAAGCTTTAGTTTGAGTACTATTGAGTATGATAGAAAGTTGTTTATAGTTTATGTGGAAATGTAATCACATAAGAGATAGGAATAATGTGCTTATAAAATTCTTCATTGATATATCTTTGATCTTTCCAGGAAAAAAGAGGGGTAAGCATGTAATAATATAATTGCATAGAAATTAAAAATTTGTATATACTTTGGACATAATTCTTAAGCAGAATTTATTAAAGTATTACATGTTAAAACTATGCACATATATATATAATATATATATATATATATATATATATATATATATCAGGTCTAAAAAGGGAGTAGTTGGAAAATACGCAAGTTACAAACAATTTTAAAAAGGAACTCTTTTATAATAATAAAATAAATGAAAAAGACCCGTGCTTCTAACCTTTTGGAGTAAAGCGGTCAAGCATAAAGATACTTCACAGGAAATTGATGACTAATCAAGTGAGAAGAAACAGTTAGCATGTGTCAACACCTTTCCATGCTTAGTTTCGCTGTGAATAAATAAAATGGTGCAAGTTTTGCTTTTAAATGAAACTATGATTTAATAAACTTATTATCAAGAAAGATTGTTTTCCATTCACCTTAACACTGGACCATTACATATATATATATATATATATATATATATATATATATATATATATATATATATATATCTATGTCTCCAAGTATATATATATATATATATATATATATATATATATGTCTCCAAGTATATATATATATATACTTGGAGACATATTTTCAGCCTGAATTTGTAACTTGAGCATTTAGTATGTGATAGTGTAAGATTTTCAAAGTTGGCATGTTGGCAGCTATGCACATATATTTATATATAAATGTTTGAAAATTACAAAAATCCTAAAAAAGTCTTAAAAATTTTACATTAAGCTTGTTTTGCTTCAAAGTGCTTAATGTATGATATTTTAAATCTTTAATTTTTTTTTAAAATGAAGAGTGTGTCTTCTAAGGCTGACAATTAGATTGATCGTAATTCTTTGAACAATGATAGTCCTTGAATATAGATTTCTATTGTATTGTTAAGAGTAATTTCCGTAATCTGTAATGAAAGTTATATATAGTATTTCAAGGTTGGAGTACACCATGGATGTTGCGATAGGTGTGTGCTTGAGCATGTGAAAATGCTGGCATAAGAAAATATGTGACCATGTGATGCTGGAAAATACAATGTGTAAGAAATATGTATCTGTTAAAAAAATGCTAATTTTATATTTGGAGAGCATTCACTTCACTTTCAGGTGTTTCAGAAAATGTCAAAATAGTATTTCTGAAGAATTAACATTTTCTGATAATATTTTTGATTAATTAAAAACAAAATTTCTTTTTAGTTAAAATAGTTATCAAATAGCTCCCATGTTTTCATTCAAAATTGTGTCATCAGAATATGTTCAAACAAATAAACTGACAATTTATACTACAAGAGTTAGTAGGTAAAACTCATTTATCTCCTATTCAATATGACTGGGTAAAAAATACATCTATTACACTGTGGGAAGATCTTGCTATTAAAGAACTAAAAATATATGTGAAAGATTTTTTGGAGGGATCTTCAGAATAATTGAATTGAAAACATTGAATCAAATCAATCAACTAATTAATAGTTCTGATAAAAAGAGGGAGAGAAAAAAAAAGCATTAACTATGTTCCATGGAAATGCTTTATTTGAAAGAAGGTTTTTGGTTAACAGGTATTTTATTAAAAATTTAAAGGAAAATCATTAGTTGCACAGTATACAGTTTATTCTGCAATTTTAAATCTTAATGATACTTAAAATGTTCCTGTATCAGCAGTAAAGATCACATGATTTTGTGGTCAGTTTTGGATATCAATTTATAGTTCTTTATGGAAAACATTATGTTCCTTCTGGTTCCTTATGAGGCCTTGAGCCAGAAAAAAAAATTCACAATGAAGTGGCACAAAAATTGCTAAAGGTAAGCTTAAGTAGAAAAATGTGTGTAATAAATTAAAGAAAGAAAATAGTGCTTCATAAATTAAAAAAAAAAATTTAAAAAATTTTTACCAAATAAATTTAATTTTGTAAAAATAAGCTGTATATGTTTCTGTACAAAATAGTATATGTTATTTTTTAAATAGAAAAAAAGTTAATAGTTAAATAGAATCAGCACATGATCAACAGAAACATGTTGTTAGAAGAATAATATGTTTCTGTTGATCAAAATGATATTGCATACATTTGAAATTGTTTTACTGAATTATCATAAATTTGTTTGTATAAGGAAGTTCAATTTAAAAAAGTATGTTTGCACTTTGCATTGTTTATAGAATATTTTGTTTCTTAAGAATTAAGTTTTTTTCTGTTGTTTTACACATAAAGCTGTTTTATCGTTAATTAAAGGTGTTTCTTTATATGTAGTATGTTTTAAAATTTCAGTTATAAAAATGAGTTGCATTTTATTTAATGTTTTGATTGTAAGTATATATATATATATTTATATTGATCTTAAATAAAGTTAAGCACAGTATTTGAGAAAAAAGAAATTTATTGTATATTTCTTTTTTATTATAAATTAGAATAAAAATATAGGTATTAAATTTATGGGCAAGCTGAAATTGAGTTTTTAAAATTTTTGATTAACCCTCTGACTGCTCAATTTGTAAACCTAGATCTCTTTAAAAATTGCATATTCTTTTGTTGCATATTTTAAGTATATCTATAAGCATACTATCTACAGTTTTATTATTTAATATAACTATAGTTCTAGTCATATAATTCTATTTATTACCTAATTAAATATCTAATACTGTATATAATTTATTCCACTGGTTAAATGGTGAAAAGGCAAAATGGGTTTCTAAAAAAAGGAAGAAAATCACATGCCCGCGAAAATTGCGGGATGAGCAAATTTTGTTACATTTGAATTGCCCGTGGAAATCGTGGGATGAGCAGTTTGAGGGTTAAACTTTAATAAGCAGTAAACACTGAATATTAAAAGGAATATTTTTTATAACAGTGAATACTAATTTTTAAAGTTGCTTTAAAAAGTCCCCCAAAAGTCTTGAAATTGATCTTATATCATACGCATGTGTGTATAAATTCAAACTTATATGTTTACATTTGGAAATGGTAGGAATTGTATGATCTATTTTCTGATCTATATCTATTTTCTGATTCTATAGATAACTTCACAGACACAGCAATCAGTAAATTCAATGGCCAAGTGAAAGAGAGAGAGCTGGAACCTTGGGAAGGTGCTGGAAGTGACTCTGAAATGCCTATCATGTTGACAATGGATGATGATGATGGCACAGTAGGTATTTTTTTAATGCTTTAAAATAAAACATTCTTTTATTCATAAATAAGATAAAACATGAAAAGAAACTAATTGTTATCAAATTTGCTGACAACACAGTATGTAAAACAATCCATGTTGTTGATTACAGTTAGCTATATGCATTTAAGAAATCCGTCTACGTTGAAAACGTCATTTTTTTTCCTCAAAAATCATAATTTTTTTATTTCTCTATTATAAAATTTCAACTTTTAGGCTTCTAAATTTTTTTGTTTTGTCTCTATGGCATTTTAAAGAAAAGTTACAGCTGTTTAAACATTAGTGACAACTGTCAAAACAAAACGGAAGTAGCAACTTCGAAACCAGAAGTTGTGAATTTTTAAAGCCTTTTAAAGAGCATTTTTTGGACAAAACTTTTTAAAATTTTTATGAAGATTAATTTAAACATTTTTCTAGTATTTTTAATAATTAGCAACTTGGCAATTAGAAAGTTTTGAAGCAAGAAAGCGTGGGGAATTTTAAACATGTATTTTAATTTTTCAACAGCTAAAGTTACTTTTATAAACTTCAAATGCGTTTTTCTCAGAACATTATTTTTAATAAAATGTTGAAACTTGGATTGTGATTTCTCAAAAAGTTCTTAAAATATTTTGTTGAAAATTATTTATTATTATGATTGCTTTTGATAGTATTTATTAGTGTATGACCTAAAAGCTTTAAATTTGGATAATTTTTAATGATATTACACTCATAGTTAGATATAAAGGTAATGAAAATTCGTTAAAAATTCTATGTGTATGATTTTGAATTACAAAAATTTTTTACTAAATGTAAATTAAGCAAAGATTTTAGGTTATTCATTAGTCCAGTGTATAAGAAATGTGTTGCATCAAAAAATACTGAAATAATTTATTAAAAAATTAGACCTTTTGAAAAAACCCAATTTTATTACTAAATATTCTTTATTTATTAGAAATTTTATAAAAACTTCACGAGGAATAAATTTTTTAAGTGCAATTATCTATGATAATATTAAGATTAAATCTAAAAATGTAAAAACATGAACTAGTTTCTACGTTTAAAGAAAAAAGTTCTCCGAACGTAGATGGATACCTTAAAGAGTCAGAGCTGGGGAATATTTGATTATAATCCATACTGACAAATTCTGCTATTGGGGAAAAAAAAAAAAAACTTGACCCATAAGATAATTTATTATATCTGGGATGACATCACTTTGCAAACTAAATAAAAATTCTGGGAAACTCAAAATGCTGAAGTCAACAAGAGGGCATTTTTTCATTTATTAGTTGGGTGCAGATGTTATTTTTCATTTTTACAAAATGAGACATTGTAATTATTCTAACATATTTTATCTTCCCATATCAGTTACAAACAAACAAAAATAACCCCTTCTGTTTTAAACACTCAGCATATTTAGATATGCCTTAAATGTAGTAGTAGGATTGTGTAAGACATGAAAACATTAACAAGATTAATTAAAGATTATTTAAAGTTACAAGTATTAAATTGTACCTTTATAAAATTAAACATATAGCTAGATCTTTTGACTGGAACTGCCATGTTCAAACATTCAGTATTCTTAAAAATCTCTTGCATATTTTTTATTCTATTTTAAAATTTAATACTGCCTTTGGGTCTATAAGAGAGCAATGTTGTTTACAGTACAAATACATTGAATTCTTTGCTTCTATAAATTTAGTCATTTGGTAAAATTGTTCTTGATCAAGTTTATAAAATTTTTTGTATCTGACGTGCATATCATATAAAGGTCAAATGACTATCAGTTTTGAGTACTCAATTTAGTTTAAAGTGATCAATAATTATCGTAGCTGTATATTTGTCTGGAATTTTTGAATTTTTTTTTACTTTATGAAATCTGTATTTGTATGCATGCTTGTGCAATCGAGTTATATTATGAATTTGTTTAAATTTTGTCAATATTTTGCTCTTCTCTAGTTTTTAGAAATTTTGAAATGGGGTCACAATCACTCCTTTGATATATTACTCACTTTTTTCTAAGCTATTAAGTGTATACTGTTAGTTGTATTTATTAGTTTTACTGTGCTGCATTTAAGAGTTCTTTTGTGAAGAGTTATTACAGTGCATTTGTATTTATTGTTTGGAGTAAACTTAATAAACTGCTTTTGACATGGTTTCCGCGCACCTGGAAAGTCATGGAAAATCATGGATTTAGACAATGGATTAATTTTGTCATGGAAAGTCTTGATTTTTCAAGTAAAATGAGTAAAAATCATGGATCCGCTAAACTACCGATTAAAAAAAATGCATTGAATTGTTTAATTCTATTTTTACTTGTCATTTGGCTGAAGTTACTGAGTTTGGTATTTATGTATTATCCTATTGACCATATTTCCAAGTAAAATTTGTTCACCAAGGAAACTCAAAGCAAGAAAGCTTAATGGGTGGGTAAATGTATATTATTCTGGTTTTTTCTTAAATTGTAGATTAAAATTTTATTAATATAATAATTATTTTTTAATAAAAATGCACAAAATATAAATTTATCTCTAGGGATATTGTATATAAACATTATAGAGTTATATTTAGCTATTATTCATGGTCACCTGGATAATACCAAAGTACCCTGAATTCAAATTGGAAACATTTTGATTGAAAAATGGCTATATGATCAAACTTAGGTATATAGGTACAACAATTTATTTTTTATGTATGCGAGTTTATTAACACTTATAAAGTAAGTTTATAGTTTTTTTTATGATAAAATTCCTGTAATTTCTCTAAAAGCATATATTTTATTTGTATGTACATCAGAAGTTTTATTCATATATACTTTAACGAAAGCTTTTTAAAGTCATGGAAAATGATCTGCTAAATCAGGGAAAGTCATGGATTTGAAAAATTTTATTTTGGCAGATACCCTGTTTTGAGTAGAAGCTGCATTGGGAAATCTTCCTACAGCTACTGTAAATTAACAGTGTTTAAGGCTTCTTTACTTCCCTTTAATTTTTCTGTCTGTTAAGTATGTGTAAATTTTTCCTTTTCCAGAATGGTTGGGATGCCAATGATATGTTCCGCACTAATGCTGAGAAGTATGGTGTCAAATCAAGCTATGACAATTCTCTACAAGAATATACGTAAGTATCTATAAATGTTTTGAGTCATTCTTGCTTATAAGAATGCTATTATCTATGGCTTGTAGATCATTACTGTAATGTGTAAATATATGGATATTTTAGTTTTAAGTAAACTAGTCTGATATAAGATAAAAGCAATAGGTCTACAGAAAAAAATCTCAAGTAAAAATGTGTGCTTTTCACATGTGAAACTGTTAACTTTTATTGATTTCTTTAGTTTTTGCATTACTAATGAAACCTGTTAACAAATATTTTTTCTAATCCTATTCAATCAACTTAGATAACTTGTATTAAATTTATTTTCTGCAATGTAAGGTTATATGCAGAAAACTGATTGTTTTGGATTGTATGAGTTTATTAACAGAAGGGCATTGTTGTATCAGTTTTAACCATAGGGGTTTAAACCAATGGTTTTAACCAGTTTTAACCATCCTGGTCAATATCAATTTTGACCAGTTTTGACCACTGAAAATAACTTTTCAATATATTTAATACCAATCGAATATAGTTTATTAGCATATGATAAAGGTAAGTTACTTTTGTTTAAAATGTCCTAATATAAATAACACCAGCAAAAAAATAAATATAACATAACACCAAAATACAAAAATAGTTTTACTTATTTTTTTTTATACAAGCTGTTTTATAAGGTAATTTATGTTGAATTCAAAAGACTGTTACAAGTAACAAGTTTTGTAGTTGTCTCTAAATTTAAGTGATTTTGTAATTTATTTTGGATTACTCCAAACTTTGAAAATAATCTTACTATAGCTGGCACAAGAGTTCATTACATGTATTGTAAAATCAACAAATTTTATATTAATGCCTTTAACCTTCTTCATTGCTGCCCACCAGACATCAGGTCCAAATGTATCTTTAACTGTACTCTTTTTTAACTGTAACTCATATTTTGTTTTTTACTACAACTGGATTACATTTTTATGATTGCATGTGCATGGCTCATTTTTAAAATTCAAACATTCTTATTATACTGTATAAGCATGTCAAATCTCATGAACTTGTTAGTGTAATATTTTTTTTAACTGCACTACTATTTTTATTGCTTATTAAAAGTCGCTTCTCATTACAAAAGATATTATATATTAAAATTAAGACCATTTAAAACTATATTTAACAATTCTGACCATTTTTGACCAGTTTTGGATGGTTAAAACTACGTTTATCCAGTGTCCTGGTCAAAATCTGTTTTGACCGGTCAAAATTACAACCCTGGAGAAGTGCAACCCAGTTTGAACTTTATTATTAATTTAAAAATGAAATACTCTTTAATACTCCCAATGTTTCTTATAAGTAAAGAAGCCCCATTTCCAGTTGTGGTTTCAATTAAAGATCATGCATTCCAAATTTCTATTCTTACCATTTTGAAAATTTTGTTTTTCAGAGTTCCTCTGACCAAGAAAGACACAGAAGAATACAAACTTCAGGAGGCCAAAGCAAGCAAGATTGCACAAGAAATTGAGACCAATAGCTCTTACCAGTCACGGATACAGCTGGAGAATGGAGATGAAGAGGATCGCTTCAGTGCTGTTGTGAGGACAACAGATGATGCACCACCCTCAAAGTGAGTTTTATTTTTCTGTTTCACATGGCAGTGCAGTTGTGGGATGTTGCACTATTTTTACAGATTTGCAAATAATATTTTTGGAAAATTCTTAAAAAAAAAGGAGGGGGGGGGGGCAGATAAGCCAAAAGAGCTTTTAAGTCATAGTGTACAAGCTAAATATTGAGGCTAGTACTCATTGAACTTCAAATGGTGATTTGTTATTGAGTGTTCCTTGATATACTGATCTTCAATTAAGAACAAATCAGTATAAAAATAATGGGCTAAGTTAATTTAAGGAAAGCAGCAAATCTCAGTCATAATACATAGTTTGTAATATTTTTATAAAATGGTTTGTGTAATGTTTTAGTATTATTAATATTTTCATATACTTTTTGTCTCATTCTAACTTTTGGGAAAAAAAGAACAGTAAACAAAGCTATGCAGAATTTAATGATATATGATACCACTTCATCATAAATCTTTTGAATAAAAATAAAAAGTAGTGATGTAAAAATAGCAGACTGTCAGTTAAAAAAGTGGTCTCCTGACAACCCTAAACACTGCTCTCTTTATATATAACAGTTGTCCTCTAGCTTGGAACCTAATAAAGAGTCAATGGATTGGATTAGTTTTGTTGCAGCAAGAGGCAAAAGGGTGTAAGTTTAAGGGTGTAAATTTGGAGATAATTAGTGGAAATGATAAGAGTAACACATCTCATTTAAAATAAAAAACATGTAGGACTTGATTATACAAAATATGTATATGAAAAATGTATACATTTTCTGTGTGATACCAATTTTATATTGGCTTTACACAAAATTTTTACTTTGTTATTACATCAGTTTGCTTCAAATATGAATGATAGTTAATGGGCATGGTGCTCTTCTTTGGTACTGAAGTTCATGGATCAAAACCCAATACTGGCAGAGATGTCCATAGCTGTACAGAATCAACTTTAAGCAGTATATCCTGGTATCATTAATCTATACATAGCCAAAAAAAAAAAAAAAAAACAAACAAAAAAAAAAAACTATAGTATTTCAAACCCACTTTGCTTCGTCTCCTCTGAATGAAATCATCATATCGTACATAAATAGCACCTAAAAAGTTCCTAGATAAACTTCTTACAGAATGGTTTAAAAAGAGAGAGATCATGTTGAGTGGACCAGCTGGGATTGGCAAAATAGGTAGCTCTAGACTGGAGAGATTGGTGCAGGAAACTGATGGCCTCATTACACATGGTGGAAGATAAGGCAATATATATATACATAATTTATCAAAATGATTTAATTTTAATATTTCCTTAAAAACCTCTCTTCTCCCATTTTAATTCCTTTAAATCTTTATCCTAGCCTCTAAATAGTTTAATCAAAGGAGTATTTTCCACTTAACATTCTTCCTAAAGCTGTAAACTTTCTGTCTATTCAACACGTTTCCCAGCTGTCGGCAGCAAATGGTTTTGGGTTTTGCTGATATTACATTTAATTCGCTTATTAAGTTGTTTTTTTACTGTGGGAAAATTCTTTCTGTCTTCACTGTTGGATGCACCTCTGTTCGATCAGAGTGAACTCTGTGGTTTTTCTTTGTCTGTCGTTAAGTAGAAAGGATGTCAGTTGTAGCAACTCTGGAATAAAGTTGCAATTAGACTGGTGCCATTCTCTTCAATGTTGGCCTGACTGCATTTCCATTACTTCTAGCTGTTGAGCTTTCTCCTTGTCTAGCAACTTATAAAAAATGGATTACACACAAATATATATATATATATATATATATATATATGTGTGTGTGTGTGTGTTATATACAGACATATATATATATATATATATAACTACAATAATGCTTACATAAAAAAATATAACAAAACAACTTTACTACAGCTACAAATATTATGCTCTTTACTTAATAGCTTAAACAAATGTATGTAATATTTTGTGACAACCAAAGTTAAATACCCCAAAAGTGATGTTCATCCAACTTTATATACATTTCAAATATAAAGGATTGCACAAATATGATCAAAACGGGCCTCATGAATAAAAACTATGAATTTCATGATCTTTGGTTATCTTAGATAGCTAGGTGAAATATGTAAAGAGTGTCCATTTTAGTTCGCATCTTTTTAAAATGTTATTTTTTTTATTCATGGTTTCATAGCTCATTGTTTATCTCATTGTATAAAATATCACATTTATTATTTAAACTAACTTTTATTTTTAATTTAGTTTATTTTTTCCTCATAATATTTATATAAGATAAATTCATTTCTTCATGTTAATAAATGTTTTGTTTGTTCATCTGTTTATCGAATCTTTGCAACTGACTAATAGTTTTGGAGAAGTAAATATTTTAGAACACACAAGTTTTTAGCTTTTAACACTCATCTTAAGAAAATTTAAATTTAAACTAACTTGGAATGTATACCTGTGTTTGTGTGTAATTGAATATATATATATATATATATATGCATTTATTAATATTATATTTTCTAAAATGCTTCTATGCACAGTTCATATATATCTATATCATACTTACCAACTTTAATATATTATACTGAAAAACTATGGATTTTAACCATTTTTTATGTATATGACTAAATTGTCTTTATTTAGGCCATTTAAATTTCGCTTGCAAATTAATTACTCACAATTGTTCTAAAAGATGTTTTCAAGTCGAGACTTCCAAATAGTGCAAAAAGTGTTTTTATCTTAATTTGACATTAGAATAGCATATCAGAAATTAATTTACTTTTAATTTTGATATTACATTAATTGTAAAATTATTTTTATGATTCTGTGTAATATATATATATATATATATATATATATATATATATATATATAAAAATAAAGATATAACAAATAGTTAAGTCTCATACTTTTATTCTAAATTTTAAAATTTATTTACTTTTTTTAACCTTTTGGAAATTATGAAATTTGTAAGTTTTCAGGAACAAGTTAATTGAATCAAAAGTTATGAAGCTTTAAAATTCTGTCATTGCACTGAAATATCTTGTCATGAAGATTGTTATTAATAAATTCATCTAAAAGAAGTGGAGAAATGTGCTCATACACTGTTTTACATATTCATTTTTTGACAAGGTTGGCAAATATGATATATTTATATAAATACATATGCATACAATATCTAAATTTATTCATCTGTGTTATTATTCTTGGTACATTCTTTTACAGTAATATCTAAATTTTCTTAGTTTAAAAGGCACACATGTACATACATGTACATAGAAACTTATGTCAGATTTTTAAAAATTGGGGAATGAAAATGAAGAGAATTATTACCAAAAACACATAGAACTAGTTAATATTACACCAATGAGGTGATGTGGGGATGTCTGCAGAAGAATACTGAGAAAACAATACAGGCACAAGGTTATGTAGTGAAAAAAAAAATTACGCTGGCAAGAGTTGGACGCTTTGGTTAGTGGATCTAGGTTGGAGGTATCTCCATGCTGTTGTCTGTTCCAATGGAACAAAAAAAGTGAAACTGATGGTGTAGCCACTGTCTTTATCTTCATACATCTTAAAATAAAGATTTTGTGAGTGTATTTTAGTGTTGTGATTACTATGATGAGCCATTACACAAGCCATGTCATATATATGTGTGAAAAGTGTATATACATGTGTCTTTGTGTAAGCATTTATTGCAGTTGAAAACAAAATGTTAAATACAAATCGGTATATTTGTTTGTATATTTATGTGTATGTATATATTTGTTTATACATGTCATACATTCACATACCTCTTGGCACCATTTTCTCACATATGCTATTTATTTACATATATTCATAAAACATTATTCTCCCATAGATACGTTCTTCCCCAAAAACGACGTCATGTACCAAGCTTAAAGAGGCAGACGAGCACTACTACTTCATCTCCTGTCCATGCATCAAGTAGTGTCAAGTCGCCATCTTACCCTTCGACTGCTCAGCATGTTGTTCCACCCAACATTCCAAGTTGTCCAGTAGCTCATCAGCCAGCAGGTCCCTTCCCGACAACTACTGCAGTTGTCTCCTCAACTTGTGGGACCACTGTGACGCCCTCATCAGATACCAACAATGGCACACCTGAAAAAATCTCTACTCCAGGTAAGGTCACCACCTTACATATCTATGGATATGAATTTATATACAGTGAAACCTCTCTGAGCAGCCACCCCACCGTACTGAGAATATTTGGCCGCTTAGAGGGGATGGCCGCTCTGAAGGGTTTTATTTACTATTATAAGATAATTACTAGAATGCGTAACATAAACAAGTCACATATATTCCTTATGTAAATGAAATTTAAAACTTATCTAAAGAGAAAGTAGTACTTCTTTACAATTTTTTTTAAAAGTCTACTATTTGTTTCTGTTTGTTCTGTAGTCTTCGTGCTCCTTCAAAATCAAATTTTTTCTTTAATGACTTTGCTGATTTGTGTTCTTCCGCAGTTAAATAATTCAGCTAACTTTCTTGCCAATTTGCCATTCTCATTCACGCAGAACTTCAGTGCTCTGCTCCAAATTTAGAAAAATGCATTTCGACATCGTTGCAACACAGATCACTGACCAACTAATGAAATGAAACTGGCTTGAAAGACATTTTTGTTGACAAATGTGCAATTCCCCCTTAACTGTATTGATTGGAATTCCAAACAAAGACCCTAGGACACCTTCAACGCTTGATTGTCCAGTTCCTTCCTCAGTTTCTATGAATGGTGCAATAGGGATTTCCTATCTGAAGGGTGTGGGGAGAATAGAAAAGAAATAACAGATTTAAACTTTCTTAGAAAGGGATGGGGGGTGGGAATGAACATCCTAAGTTATTCCTTTGCCTTATATCCGACCATAAATCTGACCTTGAGTTTTTCTTCTCAAAACTAAAGCATGGAGTGAGTAGAATTTCCCAAAAAATGAAATGGACTATCCCACTTGGTGGCCGTTTAGAGGGGGTCGGGTGGCCACTGATACAGGTTATTTTACCATTAGGTCTATGAGTGGCAAAATCCGTGCCATGAAAAATTGGCCATTTAGAAGGGTGGCCGCTATACAGGGGTGACCGCTAGGAGAAGTCTCACTGTATATATGTATATATGAGTAGGTATCAATAAGTACAGCACATAATTTTGGACACAAGTATAATGAATTCAATTTATACAAGTATGGAACAGTAATGAAAAATTCTAGCTGTAAAACCTTTAGTAAAAATTTTCCTTTTGTTCTCTGAATCAACATTTAAGTCTTTTTCTCCTCTTTTTTGTTAGTAAGTCAATCTTTTTCTATTGCAGTCAGATAAGTAAATCCAAGCCTAATCCATTGAAACTATATTTCTACTTGTCACTTTCTAAATAATTTTCATACGGCAATTAGGACATAGTATTATGCTGAGGAACATGTACCTGGATTAAGCAGTGAACATCATGTTTTTTTTTTTATTTGATTTGTGTCAAATCAGATTTTATAATTTGGTTCACAGTTCCTTCAAAGATGTTTAAAGTTTTCATGATAATCTTTGGAGGGTTGGATTTTCTTTTGAAACATGAGATGTGATTTTACATTTAATAACTTGTGTACGTACCTTTGTTGAGTATGCTTTTTTTTTTTTTTTTTAATCAAAGGTAAACTTAAACTTTTTCTTTTTTATTATGTCATTTATTTTATGTGTAGAAATATTAAAACCACAATTTTAACATTTTTTTTAACAACCAAAAGTATTTTTCTTCTAAAAGTGCAAAAATATAGCCTATGATTCATTGTTTCCTATGCAGCAACATTTTAAAGCAAATATTTTCAATGTTGTAGATTATATTAAAACACCTATTGCAATTTAATGCCAGTCACATTTTTATTTTAACATTCAAATTTTAATGTACCAAGAAAGTTGAAATCATTACAAAAATGAGTGAACACCCTCTGTACAGAGCCAAAACAGTCATAGTACACTATTTTCACTGTGTAAAGAACACCAGACTGCTCATACTTCTCAGTGATTATTTAATGTCTGTATATTGAAAAGCATTCACAAACTACCAAAAAAGAAACTTTTGATCGGACTGGATATAAAAAAATAAAAAGTAGTAACTTTTGAAAAACATTTAAGTGACTATTTGCAATTCACATGATATTGTGATGTCCAGACTTTGCAACTCCATGGTGAACTGCCAACTCCCACGCAACTATGAACGCTCAAAGCTTACCAGAGACAAAGAGTTAGATCGGTTGGATGAGGACGCTCAATGTTTATAAAGTTAAATGAAGTCGGTCATCATTCACCTTAATATTTTTTTATTCACTTTTAACAGAGTTCTTCACTTAAAATCCAAAGCTGGTGTAAAGGCAGAAAAAATAACCCCTCCAAATAAAAATTAATAAATCTTATTAAAGACAAGATAAGAAATTGTTTAAATTTAGTCTGGGTTTTACTTAAAATAAACTAAAATGGAACAAACCTTAAAACTAAGAAACCAACCACAAACAGATTGTAAAAAGTGAATTTTGAAACTGAATATATTAATTTGAATTCCATCACAGCATTGGTACAATATGGGTTTAAACTTCCTTAGCAACCACATAATGGAAAGGTTGCAAAAGCTGCTTTTGCTAAAGCACCTTACAAGTTGTTTATAATTAATTCTCAAGACATGTTGAATCATTAGTTTTCTAATGCACTATTCTAACAACTCAATATGGAAGGAAAAATTTTTTGACTTCACATTCTACCAACATCACTATTCATATTGAAGTAGAATATATTTTGAGGTAAATGTAAAGCTGCCATGCATTTGTAAACAACTTTACTTAAATATATACACATATGTGTATGTATAAGTGTATCTAAAGTACAATGTAATTTCAGAGGAGGTCCATGTCCCGACAGAATCTCCACCAACATCAGAAGCTGTATCGAAACTACAAGTACTGCCCCCTCGCATCGAGAGGAGAAGGGACAATGAAAAGAAACTAGCCAAGCAGAAAGGTAGCATATCTATTTCCAATACATATTAACAGATTTATATATTTGTATATCTGTTTATATGTACATATCATTAATCATACTTTGTGTCTAGTGATATATAAGGCTTTTGTCACCATTCCCTGCAGTTTTGGGCAAGGGATCTTGCCTCTGCCTGTCCTCTCTCACTCTCTGTCATTCTTCTCCACATTAATGAGGGTCATATGTACCAGACATGCCAAATTCTCCGGAATTGCTTCAGAGAAATGAGAAAAATTGGTAACTCCGGAAACTCCTGTTACATATTTCAAATCGACAGCAACCTATTACTTGAGCATGGAAGTTTCCCAAACCACATTGCGATCGAAAATTTCGCAACACGATAATCGACTCCTCATTAATTAGGCATGCAAACTGTTTTAATGTGCGCATGCAAGTCAGAGCGTGATTATAAGTACGTGTCGGAGCACTCACTGAGCCAGCACAGAGCGCGCCTTTCGCCTTCTCCCCGGCAGTTCATTCTTTCACACGCAGCTGTGCGGTGTACGTTCATGACGGATTGCTCGAACTTTCTACTGTCGAGTAGCCTTAGTCTGTAGGGTTATTTTCCTCCTGTTTGTTTTACGTAGTTTATTATTTTTCGCTTTTAAGTAGGATTACCGAAGGTAGTAATGTTTCTTTTTGTCTTGCTCTAGTATGTACTTTAAACTTGCTCCAGCCGTCTCCTTATATTTAAACTTATTTTAATGTTATACTGATTTGTTTTTCTTGTGTTTCCATTTACCAATAAATGTTAATTGTTTGTACTTAAGCTTTGTCTTATTTCCTCTTATCAGTGTTAATGGGCTTCAATTTTCAGAGTAGCTTCTCTGCTTCACAGAACTCTGCTATCGTAATCTATCGAAGGTATGCACTAGAATTTCAATTCGTTTTTCCCAGCTAGTGTATGCGTTTGTCACAGCCTTTCTGTGACAACTCCTCAGAGTGCTCCGAATAATAACAAAACTTTTGAACAGTTAAACGATTACAATTCAGCAATTAAACACAAAGTTTTGCTAAAAATAATGGAGAATATTACTCTTTCCACACAGTAATGCTGCATGTTAAAAGTTTTCAGTACTGTGCAGAAAAAAAAAAAAAAAAAAACTGAAGTTAAAAAAGCTACTCAAATTTTTAAATGTGTAAAATTTAATTTATCTTTTACAATTTACTACTGTATTTTAAATTTAATTTAGAAACCAATAAGATATGTACTTATGTATAATCTGTAATTAGCATGTTAAAATTTCAAACCATGTTGTTGCTCCAGACACATGTGTCTGAATGTTGGCATGTTTGATATACAGGTATAATATCTGTACTGGTTAGGGCTGGACTATATCAGAAATTTAAAATTGCAATATATCCTCAGATTAATATTGATATTATTAATATATTGCAATACTACTTTGATACTTCACAGAGGCATAAATTACATATCGATATATTTTCATTTATTATTTTATTGATTTAATATCCAGGTAAGCTTTAAAATTACCAAATATTACTCTTCATTGATTTTTTTCCAACATAATTTTGACAGTTATGCAGTCAATCAATTCTGAATTTATATTTTGTATTCTGATATTCATCCAAAATACCAAAAAATTCTGATATTAACAGAAGATATGAATAAACAAGCACTAAGCTATCAAAGACATAGCAACAAGTGTACTGGCTCTGACTGTTGGGATCAAGCTATCCAGAAATGTCAACATGTACTTATATTACTGCCTATTACAATCAAGCAATAAATATTAATACTTTTTATATACTGATACAAGCCAATAGCAGTTAGCTAAACAGAACACTAATGAACTTCCAGTTTTCACTCAACAGCATTGTATGAATACATCAGGATATATTGTATTATACTACCAAAGACCTTGACAGAGATACAGGCCTGCAATTCCGTCACTTTTCTCACCTTTTGTCACTTTTTTTTACAATTGATCACTTTTAGTCACTTTTTAAAGTAAACAATCACTTTTAATCACTTTTTTCATGGTGTATCACAGCAAAAGTCTGTTGTTGAATAAAGAAAATCTGAATAACAAAATATTTTAATAAAAGACCAAAAATGTGATGCTCTAATCTTATTTTTCTTATTAAAAAGTAATTAGTAATATGGTTTCCAGAATTGAGTGATTTTAAAAAGTTGTAAAGAAGTTCCTGAAATCTACTTTTGTACTGAAATGTACATTTAATACATTAAAGTAATTTACACCAAAGCACACATTTCTCTTTTTCTTTTTCTTCACAATTTTTGTTTAGATACTCTAATCTAGCTATGTACATATTTCAAAACATCATTAATATATGCAGAAAATTGTGATTATAAAATTAATGTATTGTATGTATTCAAATCTAATTTATAGATTTTCTTGAATAAAAAGCAATGTTGAGTTGTGCTAAAGAAAATTTTTAACCTTTTTGTATTTGACGCTAAAATTATTTCTTGCATGAATTATTTGATTTAGAGTTAAAATAAATAGAAAAATCATAACAGTAGCATGTGTAATCAAAAGGAGAAAAATATCGCTTTTTTTTTTCAATGTTTAGTCACTTTTTAGTCACTTTTCTCACCTTTTTGAAAGTACCTCAGCAGTTGCAAGCCTGAGATATGATAATCTTCAAAGGTAGATTTTCTGGGTTGTGTCAAATATGTAATTCATGGTTTCTTATTTTCCATTTGATGAGTTCGGCACTTTAATTTATCTGAATGGTATGGAGTATTATCAATCAGCAAATTTTGTGGAAGATTTGGTATTTATTTTTGTTCAGATCGCTTTTCAAAAATTCTCAAATTCTTATGTTTGTGGTAATCTCAGCTTGTTGATTTGGCTTTGTATGACAAATTTGAATTGGATATAAAGCTTGTATCCCCAACTAGTACATAAAACTGTAATTCTTCTGGACACATTTCAGTTTTTAAAATAACAACTGTATGCCATGATTTCCCAAAAATTTTATTGCTGTCAACCTAAATAAACAATTACCTTGTTATCATTTGAATAGTGTTATATTTCTTAAAAATTAAGTTTAAAGTAAAATGTCACTTTGCTCCATTATTTATTTATTTAATGATTTTTTAAAAGTGGAATTCTATTTTGTGCAGAATTTTTTCCAAAGTTTCTCTTTGATGAGTAATATTGATTTTTTTTCTCTTAAGACTGTAATTACTTTATGAATAGCAAAACTTCATGAAGTGTTCTTCAACATTACATTGCAATCAAAGTTATATAAGCCACTTTTTAGATGGTTCCTCTCTCTCTTTTTTTTTTTTTTTTTTTTTTTTAAACTGTTGTTTACCCTTTGATTCTCTACATATTCTTTTTATTTTGGAATTCATGTCCAAGTCATTTCACCTGTTCTCTTTATGGCTTGCAAAAGTGGAATAATACAACAGTGTTTCTTTATCACAAAATTTCTTTGAGTAAAAGATGTGTGTACAATAACTACTATAAAACAGCTTATTTCAAGCAGTTATGTTGGATAAAGAATAAAATGGTTTTAATATGATAATCAGAATAACACAAGAAAAAGCATACAAGCACATTTAACCAATTCTAAAGAATGTTGAAATAATAAAGACTTTTCCCTTCATCTTTTCTAATAACTGTGATACCTACAGTGTGAATAGAATTGTCTTCATTCTGCCAACCATAGTTCATTGTATCGCAGTTAAACACTATTTCCTTTTTAAGTTACCAAAATATGCTGTTTAGTTTTCATTTAAACTATTTGATTTTCTTATAAATTTTGTCAGGATCACGTAAATGTATATTATCCATTTTTTTTTTTTTTTTTTTTTAACCCCCAAAGTTTCATCCAACCATTTATAGTCCTGAATTGGAATTCTGAACTTCTAGATTTAACTCTGGGAAATATTCTTATCTTTTGATTAAAAAGTTGTCTCTGGGGAAGAGAGACAGTAAAAGTGGTCTTTTTTTGAAGGGCAAATTAATAATTAAATAAAATATTGACCATAATAATTGACCGCATAAGCAATCTTTATGAGAAATGGTCTCTTTATGCAAAAGGTCTTACAGAGAGATTTCATAGTACGTACATATTTTTTTATAGGTCTGAATGTATTTTATATATTCTATTTTATTGATAGCTATATACATTTATATTATATATACTTTTTAATAATACTCATTTCTATTTGATAAATATGAAAAGTTTAATGATACACTTTATAACTATTATAAAAACAGGAATGCATGTAATTATTTATGTATGATTTGATTTTCTTTATTCCAAGGTCGCATGGATGAAATTGAAGATTTTAAAAAATTTAGCAAGAATTTCAGTGTAGTAAGTGTGTTTTCTTTTTTTGCTCTTTAGTAAATGGTGTTATTGAAATGGTTTGAAAACTTTTTGATTTTGGCCCCTCAGCCAATTAAAAGTAATGTAAAATATTGAATGCTTCCTAAAGGAGAAAATTGACACCATGACTTTTATCAAGTTAAAGTAATTAAACATTTGTGTGTTTTATAATATATATACATATATATTTATAAATAGCACTAGCTTAGTGTTTTCCCCAGATCAAAAAAAGGGCAGGGTGCTCCTGGGTATGAAGGTACTCTATTGGAACAAAACTGGCACTTTTTAATGGAACAGATTTAAAAAAAATTTTTTGATTACTATAGGTTTAAAAAAATTTAACTATTATTTTGCGATTGTTTGAAGTTCATTTTATTTTATTAAATATGTATTAAATTTTAAACTTGACTGGGTGAACGGGGATATTTGAAGAAAGAATTAGAAAACGGAGCATAGGGATGGATGGGCTGCGTAAAGTCGTTTTTGCATTCATTCGTTTAGGGAAGAAATTTGATCTAAGCCATTTGAGAAAGGGGAAAATTGGCCTAAAAGATTGCCCCAAATCAGTAAAACATGTTTCTGTATTTTTACTTAGCAGAAAAAAAGCATGGCTATCTACGATCTCGGCAGATATCACAGGTAAATTCATGCAAATCAGAAAGGTGTAGGGTAGATTAAAGGAAGCAGAAAAAGAGGGGTAGGTTGCATTGAAGACTGAAAAAAAAAATTGGGCAGCAGGCATTAAAGGCCGAAAAAAAAGGGCTGGGGTACAGTGCCTTTCTGAAAATGTCTAGAGGAAACACTATAGCTATTGCCTGTTCTTTTATGGAGATTTTGTATATATTAAGTCAAAGTAGTCTCCCTCCTTTTCTTTGTAATTAGTAAAAATCGTTTTTAGTATTTTCATGTACCGTAATAGCTACCTAGATTCCAAATTTCTCATTCTTATATTTAGTAGATTAATCTCTAGGTTAAAATTTTAGCCACATAGGTTTTCCTTAAAAAGAAAAAAAAAAAGTATATGTAAGTGTATATATATAATTTTCAGCGTATAAATGTGCTAAAAATTTGGTAACTTTCTGTTGAAATGCAGAATAATTTGAAAAAATATTACTTTATGTAGATATAAGCAGAATGTTCAGGATGTCTTTTGGCAATTCACATTATCGTGTGGAAAAAAAAAAATTAGTATCATTGAAAGGGGATGTATCAACAGAGCATAATTTTAATATTGTTATTGCGATACTCGAATTTCATTATTTGACAATATAATCATAAACAATCCAGATTTTATCAGCAGAAGTCACAAAATTTTCAAACAAATTTTTACCAAAAAAGATATTACAGAGCCGTATCACAGAGCTACTACGCAATTGCCTGTATACATTAACTTGAATGCATCATACTAGCCTACCATAACTACTGGTCCTATTCTTTTGTTTATATAAAGAGATTTATTGGAATCAAACTATATGTAAACAATAACTTCATTTTGTCTGATATGTTCAATCATTTGCAGCTGACAGAGGAGAAAGAAACAACTGATGTTGCAAGTGATACCCTAAGCAGTAAACTGGAGCGCCTGAAAGTGGACAAGGAAGATGACAAGTCGTCCAGTGTTGTCAAGTTCTCCACGCTCAATCCCAATGCCAAGGAGTTTGTTTTCAATCCAAATGCAAAATCTTTCACTCCAGTAAGTAGTCTCAATGTATGTGTGCTTATAATGGATCCACTCAAGAAGTTTTTGGCTCTCTTTCACAAACTTCCTTTTTAACATTATTCTGGGACATAATTTATTATATTTATGACACAAAAGATTGGTAGATATAACCCATAGAAAGTGCACCATTTTAGAAATGTTCATATTCCAGCATTAGTCACTTTTGATACATATTTTCATTAGAAAAAAAGTCATATTTTGAGAGATACAAGAATTTCTGGTCTCTAATAGCTTATCAGTTCTGATTAAAGCATAGTACTATTCCATAAGCAAGCCATGCAGACATTTGATGACTGTATTTGCTCATATATTTTAAAAATTTTAAATGAGCTAACATTACCTTAAATAATACTAAAAAAACAATGGATTTAAAAGTCATTTTAGCTATCAACAATGTTATAGAAAAAGATTACTAAAGTGATAGTTACTGATATATATATATATATATATATATATATATATATATATATATAAATAATAGCATGGTATGGGTTCTGATTTAGAATAATCACATGTAGCCTTTAACTACTTTTTTAATGTTAAAATGAGTACACCTATTAGTGTTGTAAGTAGCAATTTTAAAAATTACTGAATATTAAGATTTCAAACTGTTGGGAAATTAAAAAATATATATATATATATTTCTTCCTTACATGACCTCATTATTAGTTAATGATATTCATCCGATGTGTTTAACTTTCAGTCAGATTTTTTAACTGTGACTGAAAACCACATGTAAATTACCTACCGCATGTATATATTTAAGCCTGTTCAGCATTGTTGGCTGAGGGCACTTCTAACTTATGCTGCTGTTCGATAGCTTGCCTAATTTACATGTGTTATTTTTATGCAGTAAGTCAATGCATGTATTATTTTTTATTAATAAAATTTTAACTAAAAGCATTCGAAGTGGAAGTGTTATGAAACGCGAATACTTCATCAATCCATTGACGCCTCTGCAAATTTAGAAGTTTTGGAAAATTACATAAGACTTGACTAATTTTCCATCACAAACTAAAAAAAACCTTTGGTAATATGTATCAGTTTCAGCCTTTAGGTTATACCAAATATGTGATATTACAATAACATTATCAGTCACAAATTTTTGCTTACTGGTTATTCCTGACTGACTGTAATGATACGCAAGACACTTAAAATGTTTCTCAAAAAGACCTATTTCTACAACGTTCTTGAAGTGTCTGTTGCATATAAAGATTTTGTCATCAAATACAAAAAACTATGAACCCTTTTAGAGTTGCCCTAAACATCTGATATCAGCGTGCTGGTTTCATTATCAAGTGAAAGCATTTTGCTACTAGAAACTATAAAAGGGAAATTTTGGTGTGATTTATACTTTTGTAAAAGTACTATTTTATGCGACCATGTATACAATGGTGTCATCACTTAGAAGTTTTAATCTTTTTAAGATGGAGTTCTCAACTGAAATGACTACAAACGACAAATCATTTTTCACATTAAAAGGCATTGATGTTAATCTTTTCTATGTGATATCTACCCAACGAAATAAAATATTTTCAGTTTTTTTTTGTTACATGTTTTTAAAGAAGAAAAATGTACTTATTTTGAATGAAAACATAGTCCATTAGAATTTACTATAATAAACTGGTTGGAGTGTGATGTATAGGATTTACAGAAAAGATCAAATCTGATTCTGATGGTAGTGTATGATAAATTTGATGTCTCTCCATTTTTTCAAATTGATTAAAGTAAAATATAATCATGCCAATTTCTTCAAAACCTTCACAGCTGTTTTTTATGTGTTCATAATATTAAAATAATGAATTTATTCAAAGTTAATGTTGTATTAAAATGTAATAAACTCTGCAAAGAATGTAGAAAATTGACTCTTAAGTATTTTTTCAATTTACTTTTCCTTAAGATTTTTCTTCACTGAATTTTGGCTTTATTGCACATTATACATGAGAGTTTGGCCTATTACTGGAGGCAAAATAGTAAATGAATAATGACTTTTAATTCAAATATATGCTGAGGTACAATTAAGGTACCACTACACTATATATTTATCTATAAAAATATATGTAAATAAAGGTTGGCAAGTTTTTGCTACATGTGGAAAAAACTGTGGTAAAAATCTCCCTGGCAAAAATAGGTTTTTGCCAGCAAAAATGGCAAAAACAGATTTTTGACACATTAATGGGCATGTATGTTCTTTTACCTATCTTAAATTAACAGTCACAGACTAGTAATACAATACATTAGGGTGATCACATATTCTCATTTTAATTTCTGCAAAATTATAAATTTCATCATTAAAAAAACTTTATTTGAAAAAAAATCAAATTGTTAGTCTGATTTTTATGTTGTAATAAATTAACAATATTACAAAATGTATAGAAGTTATAAACAAACACTTCTAATTTTAAAATATCAACCTAATCAATTAACATAATGCAATATTTCAGAAATGCAAAATATAAGCAATAGTGATAAGTAAATATATATTAACCCTTTCGCGCCTACTGTCACAAATACGTGCCAGCAAGAAACGCACTCACTTCCCGGCCAACACACTGGCGTGCCAGAGCGTTTTCTCGTTCACCCCCGACAGTCACATATGTGTGCCAGTGTTGTGGAACATTTTAGAAACTATAAGTTTTGACACAAGATGGCATTGTATGTCCATATGGATTTAGATACATGTAGATTTGACCTTGTACTCAATAGGAGAGTAGGATGATACATATACAAGTGGTTTTTGATTATATAAACATGAGAGAAAATGAATGTTTCCGATTGACATGTTTTATGATGTCTCTTTAAATTCCCACGTGGTGTTTGTTTATGTAAGCAGGGGAGTTTTATTTTTGCTAAAGCATTGTGTATTTTGGTTTTTAGTACAGAATTAGATCTGACAGATTTTTTTTTTTTTTTGTTAGATTTACGAAGTGTCGAAAGTGTTTTGCTGAGCTTGAAATAGCTGAAATGACGCAAAATATTTCAGATTTTGATTCTGAAATACTTTAGGATAGTAGTAATAGTGACACTTTAATATATTCTGATTGTTCTTTCTGTTCATAATGGAACTAGTGATTCTAATGATGAGGAAGATGTTGGTGACAAAGATTGTGATGATGCTTCGTTTTTTCACATTCCAGGAAAAATCCTCCAAAACGGCAAATAAGTTACTAAGAATTCAAGGACTGTAATGTAGGATTGTGTGTAGATCCCTGTTTTTAAAATTTTTCATACAAAAAATTAATTTTAAATAACATAGTATTCAGTTTTGTAATGTTAAAAGTCATTAAATAGTAAGTAAAGAATGAAAAAAAGGTGTAAAATATATATTTAAATAAGAAATAGCCTAAGTAAATAAAGTATCTATAAACATATAAATCTCATTCCATTGAAATACTTTACACAGCATTATTAAATAATGCGTTGCTACTTTCATTAATTTCATGAATTTAGGCTTAATAGCATAAAACCCTCCGGCCCATAATACTCACTTCGAAAGTGACTGCCGGCCTCAGAGAAAAGCGCACATTTGCACTTCCCGTTGCGAAAGGGTTAATATATTATACTCTAATAAGTGGAGTTTTAAAAATCTTATTAAATTTTATTTTTTTTATAATACAAAAAATTACACTTGAGGGAGGATCAACACTTGCTTAACTCGGGATAGAACAGGTGGATTATTGTTTGGACTGGTTTGTGGATGATGAATGGAAGTGCAGGTGCATGAAAATCGTTTAGCAGAAAGAGATAAGAGTAGTGCAAAAATAAAATAAAAAAATAAGCATATATATTTTTTGTTTATTCATTTGTTTATTTTTACTAAGAAAACATTTTATTTTACTGTTATGATTCTTTTTTATATAACCTGTATCACTATATTTATGCAAATTTTGATTTTTGTTGGTTTTTACCAGTTTTTGGCAGTTATTACCAGTTTTTATCACTGTCCTGGCAAAAATACCTTTTTTGCCGGCAAAATGACCAACCCTGATGTAAATGAATTTATGCATCAATGTAATATATTGATTCCTATTAATCTATATACCTATCTATATGTTTAAACATGCGAAATATTTCTTTTATCTGTAGCGTTCGGTTCCCCATGTGATCCCTGTTCAACAGCAGCAGCCCCCTCCACCCCGGCCGCTCCCTGAGCAGGTACAGGTGCTCTCCCAGCCCCTCTTCACACAGTATGTCATGCAGGCACCTCTTGCTGGACCTTTTGCACAGACCACACCACCTGGTGTTGTACCCCAGCCGCCACGATTTAGGAAAGGTACGTACATGATTATATTTTTTTAAAGTACCAGTGTATGTATATAGATAGGCTTGAGAAAATAATGGCTACTGTTTTGAAAATCCTGTTGAAATGATTATATAGTATATTTTCTGTCAGTATGGAGAAAACTTAACTCTAACCTTTTTAAACATCAACCATTGAATTTAGAAGTATAATGACAAACATTTGCAAAGACTTGAAGATTCAAAATGTTTTTAATAATGTGAAATTAAGTTGGAATAAGAAAATCTCTAAATTAACTGAAAATGTTGCTAGTTGACTTGTCCCATTTAAGTCTTAATGTAAAAACTTAATACTTAATGATGTCGATACATTAAGATTAAATACTTAATGAAGCTGGCTGTCCTTATCCTGACTTTCAAGGCTTATTCACCCAGTGTAGGATTAGGGGGCTGAGATTTTGATTACTGCCTCTGAAAGTGCATTGTCCAAGCTAGATACAATACAAAATATTGCTTTCATATCTATTATTATTGATGTTTCTACACCTATCTTTGCTATAGACAGGGTTACCATAGTCCTTAAAAGCCCTTAAGAACTCCTTAATTTTAGCTTTCATTTTTTTAAGGGCCCTTAAAACTACTTAATTTTTGTCAAGGGTCCTTAAAAACTCCTTAATTTTTAAATTGGAACTTGAACAATTTATCCGCCGTCACATGATTTCCTATCAATTTTCGCCATATTCTCCAAACTTTCTGGTTTTGTAAGTTTGGAATTATACTTGCCCTAAACCGGTTCTAATAAAGAATGCCAGTATAGGTGATAAGTACTGGTCAAAGATTATATAAAATATTTGTTAATGTTCCTAACATTCTTTTATATTTTCTAGCCAAAAGTGCAGTATTAATAATAAAGAAAATCCTCAAATACATATGTTTTAGTGTATCTCTGTAGTAATTCAAAATTCCTTTCTTTGATATCCTTAAAATATCATGAAAATACTTTTAGTTTATTAGTACTTTTTATGGTCATAAGCTAGAAAACTTTTTTGACAAATAAATAATCTTTCGCATACTGAATAATTTTATAAAGTCAGCTGCCCTTTCCTTATAGCTAATAGTCATGCAGATTTTAATTAAACAAAGCATGAAGGTTGGGAGCAGGTTGTAGATATTTCAGTTACTTATGGAAGTTTATGAAATATTTTAGGTCATTTATTGAACATACCTTGTTTGGTTCATAATTATTAAAACATGGTCCTTGGGAAATAGGGTTTATGTCATTATGTCGTGTATTTCAAGTAGGTCCTTATAAAAACATACTTTGGTCCTTAGAAAGTCCTTAAAAAGTTCTTAATTTTTGTTCTAAAAAAAGAGTGGGAACCCTGAAATCCCTCCTTTCTCTTCTTTCATTGTGAAAAACAGGTTGTGTTGACTGTTGAGAAATGACCTTACATTGTTCCTGGGACTTGACTCTTTTTTTTGGCTATACACTGATTGCCTATTATCTTTAACAAAAATTTTATGCAAAAAAGTTTCAAAAATATTTTTTTTTAATGGAGAAAGAATAGAGATAAAAAGTAATCTTTTGTTAAAATAACATGGAAATATGTGATATATGTCAATATATAACATTTTGTGTGTGATGTCAGATTTAAACTTTTTTATAGTCTTTACACTGATTTATTTGTATTAATTAAATTATAATTTCTTGAATATTTAGTTAATTAATATAAATGTAATCAGTTTTAGCAATTTAATCTTTTCTGAAATAAGGTACTTCCCCTGCACTCTCCTCTTAAAACCAGACTCCCAAAAAAACCCACCCAGGTTGGGTTTTTCTTAAAAAACCTAGGTTTGTTTGCAACTATGCTTCACAAAGTTTAAAAGATTTCAGTCACCTGTTCAACTAAAAAATGTTAAAGTTCTGCTGAAACTGTGTAACTAAAGACAATGTGCAACTTAACACTGGGAGAAAAGCATCAGTCTAGCCAAGAAAGAGCTTTCTATTTGCTTACACCTGGGAAAAAAAACTCCTTACAGTTGTCAGGATATTTTTTTTATGTCAGCTGACTAGGCAGGGGTACCTACAGGCCTGATCAATATTTTGGTCTGCCCATATTTTCTGACTTCATTCTATGTGGAGAAAATATTAACTTGACTGGCAGACAAGACATTTATGACTTCTACTTTCCAGAATGTTGTACTTCTTATTTGAATCTGTTTTCCGTCCACCCAGATATTTCTTTTTTATACTGAACTGCAAGACTTCTCAAGCTTGAGAATAATAATGGAAGAATGTAGTTAAGAAAATTACTTATTTTCATTCATTTATCTATATATGTGTGTACATATATTTATATATCTGTGTATATTTATATTTGTGTATTGTACAGCTGCTGGCCAAGCCCTGATGGCCCCAACACCTTCACAGTTGACTGTGCAGTACACATCTCCACCAGGGGTGCTCCATGCCTCTGCACCCCCTCAGACTGCTGTTCCCTATCCACAGGTAGCCACTCTCTCTATTCTAGTAGACACGCAAATATATGTACATCTGTGTATGTCTCTCTCTATATTAATGTTTATGTGTGTTATATATATATAAACGTGTATATAAATGTTATTGGTATGTATCCATGCATATGGTAAAGCAGGATATATATTGCAGATGAACTTTGTGGTGGGCCCTCGCGTTGTCTCTCCACAACCTGTTGGTGTCATCCCGACGTCTCATTCAGTCTCGTACTGTGACACCTCTCACCTTACCACCCATCATCTCATAAGTAAGTAACCTCTAACTTTATAGGATTTTATACGTATATATATATATATAATGTTAATATTAACTTTCAAAGTATTTGTATGTATTTATATATATGTAATGTCGTGATCCAGAATTAAGGCCATTGGAAAACAGTCTTTCTTGATAATAATAAGTTTATTAAATCATTGTTTCTTCTAAAAGCAAAACCTAAGCCATTTTCATTAATCGTGGTGGAGCTAAGCGTGAAAAAGGTGTTGACAGCTCCATGTCCCCACGCTAACTGATCTTATCTATTTGCAAGCTCATCAAATTGTTCAAAAATGCTTCCACCTGACCGGATTATTCTAAAAGCTTGCTCGATTGTGGGTCTTTTTCATTTATTTTATTATTATAGAAGAGTTCCCTTTTTAAAATCGTTTATAACTCACGTAATTTCTAACTACCCCTTTTTTAGACCTGACATATATATATATATATATATATATATATATATATATATATATAAGGAAAATTCTCAGGGGTTTTTAAAACTTAAGGGTAAAAATTCCAGTGTCATTTTCCATTCCCCTTTTTAATCCCTAACCTAAATGGACCACTGGGGCTACAGGTTACGTACTCAGAGAAGGGGCCTGGCCAATTATAAACCTACATGGCTCTAGCGGGCAATTTAGGAAATTTCCAAGTAAAAAGGAAATACACGCTAGCGGAGACAGATTTTTCTAGAGATTTTTTTCCCCCATATGTTGACCCAGGTGTTACGTGTTTTGTACATAGAACTTCATGCTAGCTGACCCTTCAGTTTGTTCCTATGATGAAGTGGGAACCCGTCCTTCAACGTTATCTTAATAAAGGTCTTTAGCTGAAACGGTATCATTTTTATGGCCAGGACTGCAACCACCTATCGAGGATTCTGTCTCATTACATATATATATATATATATATATATATATATATATATATATATATGCTGGTTAATATATCGGTATATATGTGGGTATACCATGAGTGTGGACCCAATGAGAATGGTTTTTCGAAATCTTATTTAGAACAGGAACTTCCTCAAATTTTTAATTCATGTGCAAAATTTCATAAAGTTCTAAATAAAACTGTAGATATATGAATTACACAGCAAACACCCTTTTTATATATGAGATACTAAAATATTATATATTTCTTAATTATTTTAGTGTGATGTTTAATGATGTTGGCAAGTGGTATTGAAATTTTCATTGTATTTTAAATTTAATATAGTTGAGTTGACTGTAAACATGTAAGGTATGTTTTACTTTAACTCAGAGGCTTTTATTTTGACAGATTCTGATACATTATTGAGTGCTGAATTTTTATTTCTAACTTAGAATTCTGAAATTTGTATTGAAATTTTTCAAATTATAGATTTCTTTCAGATGAACAAACTTAAAAGGTTAGAGATTTTACAAGTTCATAGTGCATCTGGAAGTGTTGAAGGGATTATTTTCGTAATTGATAACCAATAAGGACACTTGACAATATTACATCACAAAAAAATTAAAAGGCAAAATTTCTTAAAACATAGGAGAGTCCAACATAGTCTGATTATTTAGAATACGTTCTTCAAGGTGATATAATTTGCCTTAATGTAAAATTTAATAGTTGGTTAATTTTTACTGAACAATAAAAGTTTTATCATCAATATTCTAGCAACAATATTTTCTGAGACAAATAATTCAATGCAGATAAAGTCACAGGCAAATAAAGATGTATTTTACTATTTATTTACTTTTGTATTAAAAATAGTGTCCATTTCTGTTTCTATGAGTGTGTGGATTTTTTTTTATACAAATCCACCCTATTTGTCATAAATTCTGTGGGATAGTATTTTTTTTTTTTTTTTGTTATCGCAAATGCATATTATCCATATTAAAACAGTGTTTTCCATCTTATAATGTGATATGACAATATAAGGGCTATTTATATTGTTGATTGATGTCAAATAGTAGTAGGTGAGTTATATTTTACAGCAAGTAAAAAATATGTGAACTGATTCATAATTTAACAAGCAGCAATTTATCTGAAGATAAAATGTATCACAGTATGTTTTAAAACATTTTTTCATTAACTTATAAATAAGTTTAATAAAAATAATTCCACTTACAAGTGCATATATATGTGCAGACATGACAACTACTCCGGGTTCTCCGGAGCTGCTCCGGAGAAATGATAACTCCGGAAACTCCTCAGATTGCTCCGGAAAATAACAAACTTTTGAACAGCTAAAAGATTACAATTTAGCAATTAAATACAAAGTTTTGCAAAAAATAATGCTGGATTTTACTTATTTCATATACATAGTAATATTGCATATTAAAAGTTTTCGGTACTGTGTGGAAAAACCAAACTGAATTTAAGTCAAATTTAAGTAAAACTCTAGATTTCCTGATGAAAGAAAAATATTTTAATGAGGGTCAATGTTGCTGTAAGAAACACCGTTCCGAAAAATAAGTTATTGAAGCTCAAAAAACTACTCATAAATTTTTAAATTCATAAATTTTAATTTACCTTTTACAATTTATTACTGTGTAAATACTTTAATTTTAATTCAGCAACCAAAAAGATATGTACTTATTTATAATCTGTAATTAGCATGTTAAAATTTCAAACTACGCTGTTGCTCCCGACACAAGTGCCTGAATGTTGGCATGTCTGTATGTATAATGAAAATTGCACCAAAGTACTTAAATGGGTTTGGTTTGGAGCTTTACAGTCTGCTTTGTGCAACACGAGGGCTGATGAGACCGGGACAAACAGCTTAAAGCCAATTCGGAATGGCTACGAACATCCATGTCACAGTGGGATTCATACCCACGAACTCCAGTTCCCAAGGCCAGCACCCTAATCATTTGGCCATCATTTGGCGTGCTTAAATGGGAATTTAGTAGGCAAGGCAAGCTCTTGCTACTGTCAACAGATTCTTGAATTCTTATTCTAGAAATACCTTTACATCTTCAGGGAGTCATCAAGAACTCCTTAATTTCAGCATTCATTTTTAAAGGCCCTTAAAACTACTTAATTTTTGTCAAAGGTCCTTGAAAACTCCTTAATTTTTAAATTGGAATGCAGTCAATTTCTCCATCGATGAGATTTGCCATCGTCATGTGATTTCCTATTAGTCTTTTTATATGACATTTTTTTCTTAGTTTCTTATTTGACAAATAAATAATCTTTCATATACTTAAAAGGTTTAAAGTATAAAGTCGCCTGCCCTTTCCTAATAGCTAATAGTCATGCAGATTTTAATTAAATGAAGCATGGAGGGGGGGGTTGTGTATATTTCAATTACTTCTGAAAGTTTAATTTTCCTTGCATCGAATGTAATAAAGTCTAAAACTTTCTTCTTTCCCAGCAACATCAGGTATAATTAGCTAGTATATATATACAGTATATATATATATATATATATATATATATATATATATATATATATGTATATGTATGTATGTATGTATGTGTATGTATGTATGTATATGTATGTATGTATATATATGTATGTATATATATGTATGTATATATATATATATATATATATATATATATATATATATATATATATATATATATATAATATGTGTGTGTGTGTGTGTGTAATTTTATTTTTAGTTTGATCACTCAAACTTTAGATGTACATTTTTCAAAATTAGCTTTTATCAAATAGATTTATCTTATATTAGTTTTTAAACATTTTTTAAAAACTTAATTCTGAAATATTGTAGGGTATTTATTGAACATGCCTTATCTGGTTCATAATCATTATAATATGTTCCTCAGGAAATAGGGTTTATGTCATTATGCCGCGTATTAGGTCCTTATAAAAAGTTACTTTTGTCCTTAGAAAGTCCTTAAAAAGTCCTTAATTTTTGTTCTGGAAGAGGAGCGGGAACCCTGATCTTTTAGAAGTCTATATGATATGGGCACTTCTGCTTGTGTTATAAATAAAATTTATTGTATGTTGTGTGGATATGTATGTCCCATATCTCCTAAACTATTAGTCTGATTACAAAGACGTTTGGTATTATTGTCTTTTATGGCATGGCAAATAATAGTTAGAAATCCATCCCTTCTCATTTAAAAAAATGTTTTATGCCATTCTTTCAAACATGATTTTCCGATTAAACACAGACAATTTGCCTATGACATATGTAGCTGTCAGTGACGTGATTCTCTAAAGTATTTCATTTATTTATTACATATTATTTAAGTATTGTCTGTATCTTATTGAATTTTTGCCATTAATTTACAGTGCTATGATCTTATAGTATGATTATTAATTTTTTTTTATATTTAATACCGTTTGTAAATAAGAATTAGAATTTAAGGGAACCTACACTTAGATCCAGCAGTATTATTTAATATAGAAACAACATAGCATAACTATGTTTCTTAAAAGAATAAACATTCGATTATCTTGTATGCAATTTTATAATTATATATGTGTGTATATCGTTTCTAATAAAGTTTAGAAAATGGGAAATTATTGTCTTGTTACATACTAATAATAAATTTTAATCAATAACTATATAAAAATTCTTAAAATAAGTATGATAGTAAAAAAGTACTTTAGTTTGATATCATGTAACCCAAAATATTTAAAAATTCTGTCATTCTTACCTCTATACTTTAAAATTCATTAATAATATTGAATTTTTGGGCATCTGAAATTTGTGGGCTCCGTATGCCCTGCCTGTAAAAGGGCTCTGTTTTTGGGGAATTTGATTGGTTTGATCAGTGGATTTTACCAGCTGGTCTTTTGGTTTAATAAGATGTAAAATTGTGATGTGGGGAAAAATCTTAGTTTAGCATTAAGAAAGTAAGCTAAGTTCAACATTAAATATTCTACATTTCTAAATTTGATCTCCTGTTAAAAAAAAAAAAAAAAAGGCAATGCTAATATCTTTTAATGTGAAATCTGGGTTGTCTGGGAGTGTCATACTTTCTTGTGCCATTGTAGATTTTTGCTTTTCTGACACATCAAGAACTGGCCTTGTTAGATGCTGTGCAATTTATTATTAAATAATTCATTTAATTTACTAACGTGTTGATTCTATTCAGAGTGTTTAAGGGCATAAAAATAATAAAACTCATCAGTGTAAAAATGTTTAGTTCCTATACATATTTCAATATGTTTTGTGTTTGTATGTAATATATCATATTTTACAGAACTACTAACTTATGAATTGAATATTTTTTTATAATTGATTTTCTTTTGCAGTGTCGACAACTCCGCATTCCCTTCAACAACAACAGCAGCAACATCAGCAGCAGCAGCATCAACAACAACAACAACAGCAACATCAGGCAAACCAGCAGCATCAGAACCACCACCATCACCACCACCACCCTCCCCAGTCCCAGACACCTGTTCTGCATCCTGCCCCTTCGCCTGTGCACTCTGCCCATTCACAGGCCCCGCCCCCACAACAAGCCACAGCTGTCATGTATGCTGGAGGTGGAGCCACGCTGGCACAACACCCACTGCAGGCTACACACCACCCTCTCCACCATCACCACCACCACCACCACCATCCTGGCTTTCCTAGTGGTGGTGCTCAACAAGTGCTGCTTATGCAACAGCAACCGCAACACCACCACCATCATCACCACCCAGCTCTGCACCCGCTCCATGCCCCGCAGAATGGAGGCCATCTTCTGTCCCACCAGATGGCACTCATCCCAACCTCGGCTGCCATGACATCAGTGCCTGGCTCTATCTCGACTCCACCATATGTCCAACATCCATGAGGTAACGGCACATATGCAACTCTCTACAGCTGACATGTATGTATATGTGATTTATGTATTGTAGATGTATAATATATGTTTGTATGTGTACATATCTTGTATATGTATTGGAATACATATGTATATATTTACCTTAATATCTATGTATGTATATATCAGGATTTTTCAGCAGAAAGTCAAAGATACTCGATCACAAGGTGCTATCTAATACAGAATTCATATGTTAGGAATAACAGCAGGTCTAGTCTATGAATGAAATTCTTAACATGTTGGTTGGATATTGGTTTATTCTATCTAAATCATACTAAACAAAAAAATTTTCATGTTTTATGGATCAGATACATTGTTTAAAAGTTTTCTACAGCAGTAAGAATAAAAGCACACAACTTCTTTGCAAACCATCCAGTTGCTGTAGATTTTCTAGAGTCATCCTGAATAATACAAAGCAATCATAGAGTTATACATCAGTACCTGGAACAGTTCCAAGTACAGTTTTTTGCTTCTAAAGAAGGCCTTTACATATTTACATGCATACAATGTGTATATATGCATAAATCATGACAATATTTAGGCCATGATGCAAGTTAGTATTAAGCGAGTAGCATTATTAAGTCAGACATTATGCAAATTGTAATATTATTAGGTTTTATAATTTCATTAATGATCAGTGTTAGAGGGTATCCTTATATACATTAAATGCACAAATACGACTGTATAACCATAATCCATAGGTAATCCATAAGTTGAATGTATGGTAGAGTCAACATTAAAAACACAGTAATTTGCTCACAGCTAGAGGATGAATTATATCAGGACAGGATAACCTGCCTAAGAGCTTGTCATACAAGCTGTTACAGCAAAGAAATGGCCGAGATCCAGAAGATACAGTGCTCAGCTTGCCAGATGCATATAGGAATACACAATGTTAACTAATATAACAGTACTATGACCAGTTATAGAAAGTTTGAATAGATTTTTATATGTTATAGAATTATTCAAAATTTAAATGAAATTTTACCATTGGTCAAAGTATGATATCATTGTGCCTAAGGTATGATATGCATCCTATATAATTACCTGAACAGAACATTTTACACTGATCAAAAAATTTCCATATATGTTTTGAAGTAAGGTAAATACTATTTACTTCCTTACAAATAAATGTATGTATGTAAGTGTGTGTGTGTGTGTGTGTGTGTGTGTGTGTGTGTGTGTGTGTGTGTGTGTGTGTGTGTGTGTGACTGTGTGCATGCATATATATATATATATATATATATATATATATATATATATATATATATACATACATACATACACATACTAGATATATCCCATCATATAACAGGATCAGTAAAGTTTTTAATTTTCCAGAATTGTAAAGTACTTATTAAGAAGGTAAAAAATGGTTTGTTTTTTCTCTGAGAATTATCTTGCAACAAAAAGTAATCTATGATTAAATTTAAAATTATCACATACGTACCTAATCTATTATTTAAGCCAAATATAAAAGAAAATTATTTATGTAATATCTAAGTTCAGTGATAAAATGTATGAAAATAATGCAGACAATATTTAAATAATTTAAAATAAGAAATGATTAAATGAGATGGTTAAAGGAATGACGTCATAATGCTAGAAAAAAATGTTATTTTTACCTATTTATTATCTGATAAATTGATAAATTTAATCGCCTGCTCTTAACTGGGGAAAATAGGGCTTGAAATAATGGCATTAAATGCTCGAAAAGGGGTGGATTTCAAACGTTTTCGAACTCACTTTGAATTTTGATAACCCTAACTCATCAAGAATCCAATATGGATACCTCTATCCATTCCAGGTCCAAGCTCTTCATAAATTCTAGGGCAGACGGACAGATAACTTAGGCTATTATTACATAGTGTATATATATGTACATACATACACACTCACTTATACATAAATATTACATAAACATATGTATAAATATATATATCAAGTGTATAAGCTGGGTTAAAAAAAAAAAAGACAGAAAGCTTTAGCGAAATATTAAACTTTCAAATTTAAACCTATATCTAAAAGTGAATAATAGCAAAATTTTGAAAATTGTCTTATATTTTAAAAAGTGGCTTCACTTTCTTTCCCAAAGATTTTGTCTTGTAAAAAATTAGATATTTACTTAAATCCTGATACACACACACACAAAGAGATTAATAACAGCAATTTGTCTGATTATAACTTACAATTCGATGTAATTATAATTTATAGTTTAAAAAATGTATAATTTGTTTTTTGCTTTATGCTTCATGGTATGTTTGAAACTGGTTTTAGATACTTACACATAACATATCTGTAGCATATTTCCTATTGTGTAAATATTGTGATAATGTTTTTCTTTTTGTAGGACTGAGTCCCCCCTAAACTTGAGGGAATATTGACACCGGACACAAGGGAATGCATTTAATTTATTGAAAAGATTGATTGAAGACATCTCAGAGAAAAGAAAAATGAAGCGGGAGCTTTGTTTTTCCTTTTCCAGAACTACGAGAAAGAGAAGAAGAAGAAAAACTTGTAGTGTAAAACAGACACATGAAAAAAATAAATTGTTTTAATATTTGACAAATTTGTCATCGGGTCTTGTAAAAAAATCTCTTTAAACATATAAATGTTTATATATGGATATATATATACAGTAAAACCTCTCTTAGTGGCAACCCCACCATTCTGAGAATATTTGGCTGCTTTGAAGGGTTTCATTATAAGATAATTGCAATAATGCATAATATAAACAAGTCTGACATATATTCTTTATTTAAAATGAAATTGAAAACTTATCTAAAGAGAAAATAGTACTTTATTTCATGCTCTCTTTCACTTATTTAAAAAAGGCTACAATTTCTGTGTTTTAAGTTTTTTAATTTTCTTTATAACAACCATTTTTTAAATTCATTTTTTACTTTAAAAGCAGAAAATTAAAGTCTTTGTATTCCTTCAAAATCAAATTTTTTTCTTTAATGATATCATTGATTTGCGTTCTTTTGCAGTTTGATAATTCAACTATCTTTCTTGCCGATTTGCCATTTTCATATTCAAGCAGAACTTCAATGCGCTGCTCGAGATTTATGTTAGCTTATTGAAAGCTATAATAGAATAATAGTTGAAGTAGAAGCATTTTGTCCTATTAATCCTGAACAGTATAAAGACAAACGTTAGCATAATTTAAAACTACATTTATTAAATGTAAAAGTAAAGGAAAATAAACATTGGCTAACTGCCATACACACATGGCCGCACAACCACACTGACTGATACATAGCCTTTTCCTCCCGAGTACTTATCGGTAGGGAAAGAAACGATCTTCAAACGTATGCAATACGTCACGGCTCGAAAGGAAATGCATGCATAATATATATGCTAATATCATCAGTGGTTATGAGGTATTAAAATATTTAAATTACTTATTATAAAAATAAAGTAACTGATTTTCTAACAATTTAAGAATATGCCTTTCGACATAGTTGTAACTGACATCACTGACAAACTAATGAAATGAAACTGGTGTGAATGACATTTTTACTGACAGAGGTGCAATTCTTCCTTTAGTGTACCTATTGGAATTCCAAACAAAGGTCCTAGGATACCTGCAACGCTTGATTGTTCAGTTCCACCCTCAGTTTCTATGGGTGGTGCAATACGGATTCCCTATCTGAAGGGTGTGGGGAGAATACAAAAGAGATAACAGATTTAATGTTTCTAAGAAAGGGGGGGGGAACCGCAGGAATGGACTTTGCAAAATATTCCTGGGTCTTATATCTGACCATAAAACTAACCTTGAGTTTTTCCACTCAAAATTAAAACATTGAGTGAGTAGAATTTCCCGAAAAATGAAAGGTGCAATCCCACTTGGTGGCCGTTTAGAGGGAGTTGGTTGGCCGCTGATACAGGTTATGTTACCATTAGGTCTATGAGTTGAAAAATCTATGCCATGAAAAATTGGCCAATTGGAGAAGTTTCACTGTATATATCAAGTGTGTGTATACACACGTACGCACATAATCAACTTTTGATGTCTGGAAACCAATGGGACTGATGAGAACTCAGTTACATTTACATTGCTGTTTACATTACATTTAAAAATCAAAATTATAAATCATTTAAAAATCAAATTTAATCATATCATTTATATTTTACATTGACACAACTCAATTACTTTTGAGATAACCAAATTTTCAGGTGTCAAAAAAGCATATCCTGAAATATTTAATCTTTATGGTAAAAATATTCAATACTAGCTTCTTTACTGCAATATCCTATGTTTAAGAAAATTGTTTAAGTAAAAAGAATTAAATATGTCTTTAGGTAAATTTATGGGCTTCAAATAAAATGAATATGCCGTTGCTAATTGTACTATTCTGCAATATAAATTGCGATCAACATCATTGCTGCTTTTTCTTATTGAAAATGACTTTCTGCTTCTGAATAGATTTTCGTTTACCCATCACTCACCTTTTTCTGTGGATGCCTCACTTCTTGTTAATCACTCTTCGATATTTTTATGGCTCTGAATTCTAGAGTAAGGAAAAGGATGGTTTTTACCATAAAATTTCATTTGAGGGGTTAGAGGTGTGAAATGCTCTAAAGCATTAACATATATAGCAATGAGAGATTAAAAAAGGATTTTCCCCCTTAAATTGTAAAAAAAAAAACCTTTAACAAATATTTTTCTTTCCATTTAGTTCTTATATTATCAAGCTTCTTCCCCCAAACACTCCAAATATTAAAAATCTATAGTAATAATAAATAATTTGGTTTAAAGTGGGTGCAGAGTCCTAAGTCATCAAAGGAAAGTTTGTAAAGAAGTTCAGTGTACCATGGCAGGAGAAGTTTATCCTTGCAATTCTCTTATGACTTTAGTCGGGAGCTATAATTATTAGATTTCTCTCACTGCATGTTTTGTAACAGTACCTAAATGTAGGGTGATTAATATTGAGTGTTGTTTTACTAATCAATTGTACCATGGTGCTGCAAAAATCATCCCAATAGCTTCTACTATGTTGATGGTGAGTAGAAACACAACGAAACCCCCTTTCTCTGCTTTTTAATATTGCCTATTAATTTTACTCTGATTACAAAGTTTGCAATTGAGATGAGGATTGCACTGTGAAATTTTGCTGTATTACTTGTTACCAACGCCATATTATCGGAGGGCATGTGCCCAGAGCCCACTGATTTCAGGGGCCCAAATATTTTTAGATCCAGAGGTAATTTTGAAACAAATAAATTTTGTAGACTTAAAAATTTCATGTTTTTATTCTATATACAAATTATGTGAACTAAAATTTTGTAAGTTTTTCATTATTTCACAGAGTACCCGCAAGTATAAATACCCACAGATTTGTCAGTCATGGGTTTGCACTCAAAAACTAAAGGCAAGAATGCAGGTCATTTTGCAAACAAAATCCACCAATCAGATGGCTAAATTTTGAGACCTTTTCTCAAAAATGTCCTCAATCACAAAATTGAGCTTTCTGATTGGTGGATTCCGTTTTTGAAATGTTTGGAATATGATCTGCATAATAGCATATCTTTTCAACCCTATGGTCAAATAAAAAAAATGCTTGTTGCATTAGGCAAATCTTCCAGCTATACATTAATAAAATGTAATAATAATCTACAAGGGCACAAAACATATTATCTGCCTAGGGCCCAAAATCTTGATAAATGGGCCCTGCTTGTTACTGTGGTTTGAAATGGATTTGCAAGAATCAGGACATCAATATCATCTGAACTAATGGTGAATATATAGAACTGAAGTAGTTCCTTGACAATATCACCTTGTTACTTTGCTAGGGATTAATGATTTTGTCTAGGATTGAGTTAACTAAGAGTAAATCTGAACTTTTTGGATCTTGATTTCAGCAGTGTAATCTGTGCAAACCATAAAATGTGCAAGTTATTGAGAGCACTGACGTCTTTCAGTTAATCTTCAAAATATTTTTGCAAAGACATTAAAACCTCTTTCCACTCTCTTCTGCTTCTAGCCTGAACTGTTGCTATATATTTTCATTAATTTGTTATTTTTAGATTTAAAATAAGGTTGAAAGCTGAAATATGTTTAAAAATGTGTCAAAGTTATGAAAAACTTCAGACAAAAACGATAATTTTTAATATTTTTTTTTTTTACAGTTTAAGAAGAAAACTCCCACCTCTAAAATTTTTCACTTTTTTATATATAAACAAACTTCATAATAAGTAGAAAATTAGAGATATTGATGATATCATTTGTATATATGTACTAATCATTACTCCAGAGCTTTGCATTCAGTTTCCAATAATGCATTGTCTCTGGGTACTACTCTTACTGGGTTTCTATTAGTCCTTAAAAGTACTTTTTCCATCAAAAGTAAGGGCTTTTAAAAGTTCTTACTTTTTACTTGTAAGTGGGACACACTTGTTTCCGATGATGCGAATTTTCGTCTTCTCCAAGAATGGGAAATGGTGATAAAGCTAATAATCTAGCAGCAATTTGGTACTAAGTCAATATACTTCTAGAATTGGGTAATACTTCAATGTGGAGAGAAGTTGGTGAAGGATCAAATGGGGTCATTATACAAATATATACATATATATATATATATATAATGTATATACATGTATGAATGTATATGTATATATGTATGGATATAGGTATATGTATGTTTATATATATGCTTATATATATAAATATATATATATATATATATATATATATATATAAATATATATATATATAATCCAGGAATTATATAACTGCTGGACACATTTGAAATTATAGTCCCTATTCTTTTTACTTGCCCAGGCTACTAAGCAAGGAGAAGCCTAAGCAACTAGACTGCGTACATTGCAGTCAGGCTGTTTTGTTTTAAAACAGGCAAAGTTCGTAGTGAAACTTGAACTTTATTCATTAGTTGTTAAAAGTGAGATCTTTGCCAATCACTATCAGACAAGAGAATGATATGAAAAACACTTTGCTTGAACAGAAGTGTACCCCAGAGCAAGACAAGAAACTTAGGGTAGAATCCCTGTTTTGGGGGCCCGCTGCCATGTTTTTGGCTCTCTTTTTGTACAAGTGATAGCCAAATTGTCGCCAAGTGATGTTTACAATTTGTGATTCGTTTTGTATTAAGTTTATACCCAATTTCAAAGCATATTTTGAACAAAAAAAGGTTTGAAATTTTGTTAAGATGAGTACAAATTTAAATTTGAGTTTTTAATGTATTTAAAGGCACTTTTGTACTGTTTATTAAACTAAATAATACAGAATTTTTGCAATAGGTGCAAATTAAGCAAAATATAAGCATCAGTTGGTTATATTTAGGTAATTATGCTTATAAAATATTTAGTTATATTTATAAAATATGGGTGCTATTTAATGAAATTATTTTAAAACTATCGAATAATTATAAAGTAATAAAGTACGTTACAAATTGCTTTTAGAAATTTAGCTTAGAACTGGAAAGAAAACAATAGAGTAATTGTTTTAAAGAAATTATTTAAAATTCTAAAGAAAATGAAGGGGATAAATGATTTTTCTTATCCAAGGGAGGCAAAGGCTTACTTGACCTCACTATTAACAATTGGCGAAATAATATAATTTAAAAAACAGTGTAATATACTATAAAATAATATTTTAAAATATTTCTACTTTGTTTGGTATTAAAATTAGATACAATTTGAATTAATTTAAAAATATAAATGTGAAATTTAATAAACATTGCACTTACCTAAATTAGGTATCCCATTTGGAGGATATAACTTATTTACTAATATTTGACAGTACAAACACAAGCTTAAATACATTAAAACCTCAATAAAGACATTTCAAACCTTTCTTTATTCAAAATATGCTTTGAAAATCGTGTATAAAAAATTACCACAATGGCACGATCGAAATGATCAAAGATGCAAAATGGATGCTAGAAAATCCAAATTCAGCGGTCTTGAAGTATTGTTAGTTACAAGAACCAATAACGGTAAGGTATTCTAATCACGTGTTATTTCCCCTAATACCCTAAAATAAAGGTGCTGATTGACACCCCCACCTTTTTTTGGGGGTGGCGAAAGAGTCCGAAAAGAAGAGCAAGGTTTGCCCAAAACTGAGTTCTAGAATTTGGCGATATCTCCCACACTTGGTGTGCTCCCTGAACTGGGGACCTCCCAAACTGGGATATGGTCGAAATTTAGTGAATTTAGCTAGCAGTTAGATCAAGGGAAACACTGAGCCATTTGCCGGCAATGGTTGGAAAATATGTTAAATGAACAGGAAATTTACATCTATATCACAGAAAGTTTTGGAAAATGTGTTGGAAGAATTTTTAGTTGAGGACACTCCTTTGATTAAGACATTTTGTGCTGGGAAAAGAGATTTTAAGGAATTAGAATGGGAGAGAGGAAGTTTTTTAAGAGATATCAAAGTGAAATAATTTTGATATATTACATACACACATATATATATGCACATACATATTGATTAATTGTTTAAAGCACTTTGGGACCCATAGAAACTTACTATTTATAATATGTTTTATTCACAAATTAAAAAAAAAATATATGTATACCAGCCAGAAAAAAAATTGAATACAAAAAATGCAGAAATTATGGAAATGAAAATAGAAATTGTTTAAAGATAATGCAACATAAAAAATAAGTATTAACAGAAATATCTATACAAATATTTATATAATTTAATAAATTGTAACAAAAAAAAAAAATTACTGTTCTCCATTCATTTGTAATGCTCCTTGCTTTACATCTGGATTAATTATATACATAATGGTGGTTTTATTTCTAATAGGTAACAGAGAAGGCATTGTTTATTAATTAGAAGAATCCAATAATTTAGAACTTATGTTTCAATAAATGTTCATTTTAAGTGCTCAGTGCCTTTTAGTCTCTACACAAGTTCTAATATTACTTATTTAAGGTAAAATGGCTGACAGATAGGGGCTCTGAGAATAGGGGTGAAATTATTAAAAAATATAGTGTTGGTTTGTGCATATTTGGGTACACTTTATTGTGGATATTTATAAAATATTTCAACTCAAAATGTCTATTAAAATATAAAGTTAATTTAGTGTTTTTGTGCTTTTAAAAATAAATGCAACTGGAAAAATGTTTTTTTTAATAAGTTAACATTTCAGAATAAATTATATTGACTCCTTAAATTTTATATTTATTTATTTAATTTTTGCATTTATGCTCTCTCCGAAAAAAAGTTTGGCCATTCTTATTTTACATAATTCGGATTGGCCGTTTTCTGCTGTTTAGAATTTCATCGGGGGTTTCAGACACTTCCAACTTCAGCCATTGATAATAATCAATGAAATTTTTAATGTAATTTGTTTTCTATAGATGGCAGCACGGTATCATCAATTGAAATTAATAGATATTTTTTTTGCTTCCAGTCTCTTTTAGGACATACGTTGTTTTTGGGTTTTTACATCTGTTAATGTAAACTTATCTGCTTTTTGTACATACTGCTCTGTTTTATACTCTGTTATTTGCTCTACTTTGACGAGTGATTTTGATTTTAAGAACAATTGTCCCGACTCGGAGATTTGTAACGTATCATATGCCATTTCTCAATAACGAAGGAACAACACAAATCTTGAGGTCATAATTTTATTTGAAGACTTGAACTTGAAGACTCATATAGGTTTTAATGGCAGCAATGCCCTATAACATAATTTGACCCGATGAAACTTTTTACTTGATAGCCAAGCGACTTCTGTAAGAAAGAAATGTTCGAAGTGTGCCAATTGCTACCTTAGTTTTTCGTGTACTCAAGATAAAGTCAATCTCCATTTTAATTTAGAATTTATATGAAGCTTCTTAGCAGATTTCTCCATTTACTTCTTCATTATTGTCTTCGATACGCTCGATCGTACGCTTAGGCAGGAAGGAAACGGCAGAACATTTTGTTGTATTTAACTTTATTTACAGACTTTCATACTAATATTTATAATTTTTAATGAGACGAGAAAGAATAGTAAAAAATAATAAACCTCTCAAGTGACTTCGATATAGAACTTCAATTTCTTAGTCAGTTAATACATCAAAACACGTTATGGAATTTAAGAGTGCATGTTGTGGCGATAGAGGAACTGAATCTTCCGATGAAGTTAAGATTTGTCTAGTGCTGCCATCTAGTTTTAAAATAAAAAAATATGCATGGGATGAAAAAGCACCTATTCAACTAGACACAGAATTTATTATGACACAGGCCATAATTATGTATTTTTCGGATGATACAATTTATTAGTTTTCAATTTAAGAATTTTTGTATTAAAACTTTGATAAATCTAATGTTTAAAATAGTTTTATTGTGAAAGAAGTTCATTCTTTTGAAAGTTTCAGGCATCAAACTTTATAGATTTTAAAAATACGTTTGCACAGAATTGAGTTTTGATGATTTGTGTAACTTGTTAATTATTATTTTTATGCATGTTCAGTAAAAAATATTCAATTTATAACTGTTTTATGTTGTTCATAGTTTAGCCGTATGTTTTATGTTATAAGGATGTTGTAGTTGTGCCAAACTGTGCCGATTTCCGATATCTGCGCCTTCCTACTTCCAAAACGGCATTTTAACAGAAATTGCGCCAAAACTGGGCTATTTTACAAATTTATGCAGTTTTTACATGTTTAGACTTGTTTAGTAATTTCATCAATTCTACTACTTTGCCAATTATCCCCGGCAAATGACACTGAATACTAAGTTTTGAAGGGACTATGTCATATTGTTCTTTTTTTCAACTTTGTAAGATAAAAATTAACAAAGAAAGAGAAAAGAACTTCCTGATTCAGCCATGCTGCCACTCTTTGGTACTATGGACTCAAAATTGTCAAAACCTTCGAACAAATATTTAAATTCTGTTCCCACCAAAATAGAAATACGTTTATAGGATGTACAGGGATGGAAATTTTCCGATTTAAGTGGAGTTACACTCTTTGTTTTTCTACATATAATTTCTGCTTTTCATTACAAAATTCAGCTTTTGTTTTTAGTAAGTTTTTGTGCATGTGTTGGGAATATCCGATTCTTTTAGAAAATTGTGCTTTTTTAAAAATCTCCTTCCTATTTATAATTTTTTTTGAAATCGGAAAGAAATTCGCGTATTATCACTTGAAATCAGATTTTCAAATTCTGGGGGATCAACCATTCAACACTTTTGCCGACTGCTCCTGTACTGTAATATTAGCAGCCTATTAAAAATGATGATATAAGGGTGTTCACAGATTAGGAAAATGTGGAAATATAAGGGAGATTCCCCAATCTGGAATATTCAGATTTATTTTTATTTTATTTTTGTTGCTCAAATTTACATTTTCCAACGCTTTACCTCCAGGAAATGGAGCTAGAAAATATTGGTACTAAACGAATGCACAAAAAACATATCACAACAAGAATCTCCCGTACTAGTCGCACGTGGATATTAACATAGCTGTAAGCATCGTGTCCGTCTCTGTCGGGGGTCAAGAAAAGCGTTGGTTAAAGCGAACTTTTGTTCATTGTAAGACGCCGAACATTTCAAGACGCCGAACAGTTGAAAACGGCAGTATTGTACCAATAATGGTCCTTTTGAAGCAAGGACGATTAGAGGTGTCAAGTGTGCCGTTGTTGTCAACGCACCGACAGAGAAAAGAAATTGTGCTTTGTGCGACCGCGTCGGCTGGGCGCCAAAGGGCGTTTCGGTTATCGCCAAGGATGAGGGACAAAGAGGGGGGGGTGTCGATCTCCCCTAAAACCGAGGTTTCCTGTTTGAGAAAGGAAGAAGCGGAAAAGACTCCCGGCTGAACTTTTAAGAGAGAAGGTTGAATGCATAATGATCTCCACTCTGGACGATATGTTGCATCAGCATTTGAGATTATTGTTTCTTAAACGTTTCTTTCTGGTTTTAAATAAATCAAACCATTATTAAGTTTAATCCTCTACGGCTGATTATTTTCGTCTCCATACCTGCTCCTTATGCGAGACCCATGGGAAGTCATGTCCAAATTGACTAGGGTGTGGCGGACTACCGGACATAAAAACAGCGCGACCGCTCGGCACCTTAACAATAGCTTTGCAATTATAGTTGTGTACAATCGTATCACAACACGAATTTCTTGACGCAGACCCCACACAATTATAAGACACTCGGCCGTTCTAGGTTGAACTTAAAGTTATGTGAATTTCTGAGGTTTTTCTCTTTTCCGTGAGTCTCTTCCTTTTATTTATTTCCAGTGTTTGTGATCCGTATCATGATGCCTTAAATAAGGTCGAAATAATGATTTTGAAATGTAGATAAATTGCCGATCGCTGATATCCCGCATGTCCCTCTCACAACGGCGGAAAATCAGAAAGACGATGTTCATATATTAGTTGGAGCATTACAGTCTATTGTTTCGTTACGCAAAATATAATAAAATAGTAACCCACTACTTAAAGCCGATTCGACCGTCCACGAATAGTGGGATTCGAACTCACGAACATCGATGCCAAAGAGCAGCAAGCTACCCATTTGGCCATCGTTCGATGTTCATATATCGGGAAGTTCTATTACGCATGTACTATGAAATAGGAAAGATGATGCTTGTATGTTGGAACGTGACTTTTGGGAACACTATAGCTCGAATGCTCTAATACTGTCATGATATCGGAGAGACGATTTGACATCAGAGATCGGTGATTGATTTAGCTAAATGAAACCTCGCAGTACTTTGAGAAAACAAAAAATTAAACTACAAAATAGAATTTTCAGCTAGAGCGATGGTTCTTTAGGGTTGAACAGGTCGAACATTCAAGTACACAGTTCTGAAGAGTCAGTATACTGCGTGGCAAGTCTTTATTACACAGTTCTTAGTCTGCATAACTTGTTCAGATCCATTTAACTGTATAAAGATCATGACTAAACTATTAAAAATTGAAAGAAAGCATTTATTAACTCTAATTAACTATTAGACGAAACATATAGTTAGTTAAAACAGAGCTGACGCCTATCTCACTTCCTCATTTCAACTTATTCTGTTTTCATACGTTTCTGAAAAGAATTGAGCAGTCACTCCTGCTACATCCGGGATCTTATATAGAGAATGTTCATTCTGAATCATCCCCAGGTATCCACTAATGAGACAAGAACAGGAGAAAAAAGTTTCTTTAAATTTTAAGCGAAAAGCTTGAAATTTAACGAACTTATTTATTTAAGTAAAAAATATAACAAATGTTGCAAATATCTGTAAACAGAAAATAATTATTTTATTTACAATTATGTATATACAAATTACATGCTAGTTCTATCTTTTTTCTCCCTAAATTTTCTGATTAGATTGGAAAGAATTTAACTGGCATCTTTTATAGTCTATATAATGAAATTATCATCAAATTTTTCAATATCTATCCTGTAAGTTTATTTTTAGGTCTAATTTTGATTAACTTCATTCAAGAAAAGCTTTTTTCTAGATGTTGCCGGAAAAGAAAACTTCTTTCCTTTCCTCGACAATATCTTTAAAATTAAACTTAATTTCATTTCCCAATGCGCCAATAGATGGCGCTAAACATCCACAAACTATGTAGAGATGTCAAATAGATTTGGTTATGTTTGTTTTGTTTTGGTGTGCTAAGGCCTACTATTTTGCTCACGAGAGCTAAGATGTCAAATAGGAGATACAAAACGATATAGAATGTTCGTAAAACTTTATGGCTCGGGGAATTGATTTGATTGAACGGGAATATGGAATAAAAATTAGTATAACTATTAATAAAAAAAAACGATTAAAGCTGAACAGTTCATTCAAACGTTTTATAGTAAATTAAAAAAGTGGTAGAATTATAATAAAATTTCAAAACCTCAGATTTATATCTTCTTTTATATATCAGTCGGCAAATATTTCTGAATGTTTAGATACCATACTTTTGCCATATCTATAAAGGAAAGAAAAGTTACAGCCAATCAAATCATTTATCACTTTTGATGTTGACAGATAATTTAAACTTTAAAATGTGTTTTCTTGGGTTTTATATTAGGTAGTTTGCGTGAAAATCTTACAAACTATTTTTACAAACTATTATTAATAACTTCGTGAAAATTTTTGTAGGGAAATACAATGTTGGGAAATGTCCCGTACTTGAGGTTTCGTCTATCAACGGAATTCTTATTCGTAAACAAAATAACATCAATACACACGTGAAAGATTCCGTATTAAAACCTATCACTTAAAGAAATTCTGAAATAAATAACTTCAATAAATAAATACTCCAATATAAAAACATATCTTTGGTCATTGCGTATTTCATCTCAATTTTTTATTCTATACTTTTCTCGCAATGTTACACTGTTGCCATTACTCCTATTCTTTATGGAAAAGAAAAAAATATCTAAAACCATGGAGGTAACATACATTCTTCTTTGGAAGTGTATTCTAAATACTTCGGCAAACTTAAAGGATTGATACAACTAATCAAGACGGAAAAAATTCAATGGAACATGGGATCGAAAATGCTATTTAATGAGGGAAAATATGGTATATTTAATTTTGAAGTCATTAATTTATATAATAATTTAAAAATAAATAATTTAAATGTAAATAATTACTTTGAAAGGGTTTCAGTAATTGTAGATGTTCTTTTGTAAATTTTTGTAAAACTTTTGTTTTTTGTTTTTGGTAACACTTACATTATTTTTAAGAGATTTGCAAAAGACGAACTAGAATAGGGTTACGAGAAAGTCGAAATCCTTTTGTAATCAAACATCGTTGAATTTAATTAATTTTTACATGCATATTTTATTACTGTTACAACTGGCAAACTGCAAAAGTGCCGATTGCGGACATTATTACATAAAGTAAAGCGACTGAGGTTTGGTTTGGTGTATAGCTCAAACCCCTAACTCTTCTCAATCAAAGTCCGTAGAGGTGTTTGTAACTTTTGAAACAGCTACCAAGGGTAAGGAATAATTCTTGTCTTCACCTAGGGGATCGAATGCTACAAAGCATTTAGTAAGTTTCGTCAGAGGCCTTTACCTTAATCAAAGGTCTTTACAAGGGAATTACCCATGAATATGACATCAGAGTAAAAAAAAAATTAAGGTGTTCGGCCAGCATATATACATACATACATACATACACACACATACATACATACATACATACACACACACACATAGACACATACATACATACATACATACATACATATATATATATATATATGTGTGTGTGTGTGTGTAATAATATCAATATCTGAGTCCCTAAAGTTATTCCCAAATTTATCTCCTTTCCCCATTCATTATTTTAAATCTTAATTTCTCCTCTATATCCTATTATCCCAGCCATCCAGTTCGAAAGAGAAAGTTTTTCGTTCCTTCAGCCGAACCCCGAAATTCTTTCTCTAATTCTCAAAACTAAAAATGTCCTCCCGAACACAACACTTTGGCAGATGTCTGTAGTCAAAAATTACTCTCTTTAAGAAATTAATTGTTGCCTCTTCATTTTCCCACCAGACTTAAACCTCACTTGCCGAACGATGGCCGATTGGTTAGGGTGCTGGCCTTCGGTACCGGAGCTCGTGGGTTCGAATCCCACAGTGGCATGGATGTTCGTACCCTTTCGGAATCGGCTTTAAGCTGTAGGTCCCCGTCTAATTAGCCGTCGTGTTGCAAAAAGTAGACCGTAGCTCTCCAAGCCAAACGAAACCTAAACCCCGTGGTACTTGGTTATCTTTCACTCAAGGTTTGCATTGCGATATCTACTCTGAGAGCATTCTGACACTGTCCGGTTCAGATTTCTCTGGATTTTGTCCTAATTTTGATGAGATGATATAAAAATTTAAGTTCGGCTACGACGAGTGATGTATTTATTCATGACAGAAGTTTAACCGGATTCTTGATAGCCCAGTATACCCTTTCGGAGAAAAATAATAGGGGTAATTTAAAGGGGGTTTCCCTTATAAGGGTAGGTCCGGTTTGTTCATCATTACACACTATATATATATATATATATATATATATATATATATATATATATATATATATATATATATATATATATATATATATATATATATACATACATACATACAAATAACGAATGCTGGTTATCATCTTCTCCACTGAAAACTTTATCTTTTGTCCCTGAGAAAAAACAAATAGCGAATGCAGTTTTTTGTGGACCGAAACTTCTTTCACCTTTATCCAAAAAGGACCTTGTTTCGAAGCAGATTATTATTATGGAAAGGTTATTTATTAACTGAGAAGCACCTCAATCATTCTGTCTGAGAAATCTATTAGGAGCAGAAGGAGTGTCTCCAGTTTTAGTCTCAAAGACACCCGAAAAAAGAGTCTCCACCGACAAAACCCATATGTATCATAAGCAGGATGCCAGGTGGTTTTTGTCCCTTCTCACATGTATGTGACCAATCGAGTATTAATAATGTTCTATGGATATTTGTCTTGACTGTTACTCGATTAATGAGAACTTTCGTGGCTGCTTTTTCTACACCTGTTATGCCGAACGATGGCCGATTGGTTAGGGTGCTGGCCTTCGGATCCGGAGTTCGTGGGTTCGAAACCCACTATGGCATGGATGTTTGAAGCCGTTCGGAATCGGCTTTAAGCAGTAGGTCCCGGTCTCATTATCCCTCGTGTTGCAAAAAGTAGATCGTAGCTCTCCAAACCAAACCAAACAATACACCTGTTACGGCTAACAATTCTACAAGCGACAACAGTGTCTGATTACATCATCACTCGGGCCCATGTTTCCCGAATCTTCGAGAAGAAAATTAGCTGGCAGGTAGAAAAACCGGAGTTTTTGTCCCCGGATCATTTGTCCGATCTAGTTCCCCATAAATTTGATCCGATATCGTCTGAGGAGCACGACTGGGTCAGTCCTCTCCCCCTCTAGCCATCCGAACTAGCCCTTAGTTCCGACATTTTGAGAAGTGAATCATTCTCTTTAGAGAATCGAGAATCACCGAGTTCTTGTGAAGTTCCTTTTTACCCTTGATTGAACGAGGTCGTTTAGGTTGATTGAGATTTGAATAACGTTACACCGTAATCCCAAGAGAGGGTTACTTGAGCACTTCATCTGGAGCACCGTTAGATCTGCAAAGAAATTACGATCAGATTCTAGATCTCTCGGTCAAGTGCTTGTTTTTGTAAAAATAATCCCATCTTGCAACATTGCCATAATTTCATTGTAAATATTCCTTATCGTTTATTCATGCCCTATGAATAAACTATTTAATCCAGATGTTTTTTGCCTGTTATAAGGAACTAACCTGTACAAAGGCCATGACTACCCCTTCCAACACCAATTAGCTGAAGACACTACAGTGTACAGACACATATATAAACAGCAAAAGGAATGGCCAGAAATAAAAAAGCTAAATACTAGACAAGGATGAAACGCTTCCAATTAAAAATTTACAGTGGTAAAAAGTATAGTTTAAAATGTTTATTCCTTTTAACACTCAAACATCTTTACAAATCTTTAAAAGAACATTAACCTAACTCTTAAAACCATAATATAATTTAATTCAAAGTGTTCAGTCTTCATAAAACACATACTATTTTAATTTTCATTTTTAAATAATTCATAATAGTTGTTTCATTTTTATTCTTTATTGTCTGTGGTTTCTGTTCTAACTGTTTGTATTTCAACAGATGGCATCACCGTGTAATGGGTTTTATTACTTTTGGTTTTCGAGGCCAGAAAAGATGGCTGTTAGCTTGGTATTCGGTGTGATAGTTGTTTCATTTTTATTCTTTATTGTCTGTGGTTTCTGTTCTAACTGTTTGTATTTCAACAGATGGCATCACCGTGTAATGGGTTTTATTACTTTTGGTTTTCGAGGCCAGAAAAGATGGCTGTTAGCTTGGTATTCGGTGTGATAGTTGTTTCATTTTTATTCTTTATTGTCTGTGGTTTCTGTTCTAACTGTTTGTATTTCAACAGATGGCATCACCGTGTAATGGGTTTTATTACTTTTGGTTTTCGAGGCCAGAAAAGATGGCTGTTAGCTTGGTATTCGGTGTGATAGTTGTTTCATTTTTATTCTTTATTGTCTGTGGTTTCTGTTCTAACTGTTTGTATTTCAACAGATGGCATCACCGTGTAATGGGTTTTATTACTTTTGGTTTTCGAGGCCAGAAAAGATGGCTGTTAGCTTGGTATTCGGTGTGATAGTTGTTTCATTTTTATTCTTTATTGTCTGTGGTTTCTGTTCTAACTGTTTGTATTTCAACAGATGGCATCACCGTGTAATGGGTTTTATTACTTTTGGTTTTCGAGGCCAGAAAAGATGGCTGTTAGCTTGGTATTCGGTGTGATAGTTGTTTCATTTTTATTCTTTATTGTCTGTGGTTTCTGTTCTAACTGTTTGTATTCAATAGATGGCATCACCATTTAACGTGTTTTATTACTTTTGGTTTTCAAGGCCAGAAAAGATGGCTGTTAGCTTGGTATTCGGTGTGTGTGTAATTCTATTCATTTTTTTTTCGTGTAATCCATTCATATTCAGTGTTAAACATGTGTTTTTAAAACCTAATTCTACAAATTAATTTTATGTACCTTCAATTCTTCGTGATGTGTTTCACCATTAAAGACAGTTCATTCAACAATAGACTTCTGTTTTGGCTCACCATTTCGGTTTTTACATATTCTTAATTTCAAATCAAATTTAAAGGATTTAAAAATAAAGGTAAGTAATTACATTATTTAATAATTGATTACCATCCATTACTGCTGAACGTTTATACTAATTAAATGATTTAAAAGAAAATCAAAATTCAAGATTCATTGTTATTCAAAGTAAAATTCTTTCTATTCCATGCACAAAGTTTTACTCAAAAAACCGTTCAAAAGATCACTACAAAAACATTTTCTTCAAATACATTACTACAAAAACATTTGGTTTGGAGCGCTACGGTCTACTATTTTACTATACGAGTGATAATGAAACTAGGACCTACTGCTTAAAATCGATTCTGAGTGGCTACGAACGTGCATGATCGTAGTAAGATTCGAACTCGCGATCTTCCGTATCGAAAAGAAAACACTCTACCCATTCGGCTATTTACTACAACGAAACAACACAAACAAATGGTCTATGCGCAAAAAGAATTCCGTAATCTAGGGTATAGATAACTCCAACTCGAATTAGAAAAAAAATATATATATATATTTTTTTTTTTTCACGAAAAAGGGAAGTACAGACTTAAAAGCATTTTCTATAGATTAACTATTTAATCAGTCTATAAAGTAATACCCGAATATGTCCACAATATAATTTTAAGAGATAATAACAAAGTAATAGAATAATTTAAAAATTAAAACGCAAGAAACATTTAAAAAATAAATAAAAATTTTTCAAAAAATTGAATTTGAAAAAAAATTATCCAATTAAATTTTTTTGATGTGATTTAGTTTTACTTTAATTTATATGTATGAAATATTTCAGTGTTTTTAGGTAATAATTTACATAAAATCTTTATAACGTCCCCTTAATATATCCGTATAGTTGCATACGTCTGTATATTCCAATAGCCTAAATATTCCAATAGCATCCAATGTATTTATTCATTAATTCTCAACAGGGCAATTGTTAGAAATTGAATTTATCCTCTTTTCAAAGAGCGCCAATAGATGGCGTTAACGTCTAATAATTGTGAATGGAAGTCGATTTTGAGTTACAAACTGTTAATGTTAAAAATGAATACTTTTATGCCTCAGAAATTTGATTTGTCGCAACAGGAATATGGGATAAAAATAAATATTATTATAACCAAGAATGATCAGATGCTTAAAAGATCTCAAGACCATTAAATTTCGGAAATTTTTTTAAATTTTTAAAATTTTTATTACATATTTTAAAGCAAATGTTCCTGCACATTTTGACGCCATTTCTTTTGACGTATCGCAAATGGAACGACAGCTATAGATAATTAAATTATATTCATTATCTGTTCAGTTATTACATAATTTAGTTTTTTGTAACTTTTTTCCAGAATTTATATTTTTTAGTTTCTTAGCAGAATATCTTACAGGCTTTTGCTATTAACGTTGGAAATTTAGCGTAATTATGGAAGCAAGGGAGCACGCACACACACACACATAGACTATATATATATATATATATATATATATATATATATATATATATATATATATATATATATATATATAGATGTAATGATATTTTAACCTAAAACTAATCAAAGTAATTATAATTGTATTTTAAAATAATTTTTGGCGATTCTAACCTTAAATTGCAATCTTTAACTTTTTTGTTCCTTCTTGAAAATTGGCGATTTCGCATACATCAAGATTAATTCCTGCTGACTTCAACCTTTCTTACATAATTTAGTGACCCTTCTTCTCTCGTTATCATATGACTAACCACTAAAACCCTGATTGGTTGGCTCGCAAATCTATATACTGACATGTATAAGTTTTTCGCGGCAGAATCCTAGATTTATGCTGTTCTAATAAACCCTACAATTTTAACTTCCAAATGAAGCCAGCAGGAATTAAGTTTGGTGCATGCGAAATCGCCAATTTTTCAGAGAGAACGAAAGAGTTTCGCCAAAGATTGCAATTTAACAATAGAATCGCCCAAAAATTGTTTTAAAATTTAATTATGATAACCTTGGTTAGTTTTAGGTCAAATATTATTACATGTATGTATATATATATATATATATATATATATATATATATATATATATATATATATATATATATATATATATATATATATACATACATACATACATACATACATACATATGACATGGTCCAGTGTTAAGGCGAATGGAAAACAGTCTTTCTTGATAATAAGTGTATTAAGTCATCGTTTCATTTAAAAGCAAAACTTGCGCCATTTTCATTTTTTCGTGGCGGAGCTAAGCGTGGAAAGGTTTTGACAGCTTCATGTCCACGCGCTAAGTCATATCGCATAATCCAATATCTTTCCGCTTGACCGGATTACTCCAAAAAGTTACGCAAGCCTGGGTCTTTTTCATTTATTTTATTATTATAAAAGAGTTCTCTTTTTAAAATCGTTTATAACTCAAGTAATTTCCAACTACCCCTTTTAGACCTGACGTATATATACATTAAGATTTATACATTAAGTAATTTAATTATTGTTATTATATACATTTTTTTAAAATTTGAACTGTAACATTTAAAATTAATGAATGAAATTTGATCTGTATCTCAAACAGGCTTGCAGTCATAGTTATAAATGACTTTATAAACACAAAAAATGTACAAAAATGATTAAGTATTAAGAAACTATTCTAGTGGTTAATATATTACACCGATGCATGTTCTTTTTTGCTTATTTTTAGTTATTTTTATATGCTTTTAAACAAATTAAAGAATGGGTTTTAAAAACTAAATACACTGTTATAGCGTTATCCATCTTATTAGTGAAAGAAACATCAGTTTGAATGTTAAATATGTCTGATAAAACAAAATATATTACTTTTTCAGAATAATTGAGATTCATAGAATAAAAAAGTTAATTACCTAATTAATATAAAAAGTTAGTTTCTACTTTATAAGTCTTCTTCAGCATTACAGTCTGCCACTGGAAAAGGCTTTTCTATCAGTCTCCTCCATCTGATTTTATTTGGAGAAAGCCGAACGATATCCATATGGTTGGGTGCTGCTCTTCGGTACCAAAATTCGTGGGTTCGAATCCTATTAGAGGCATAATGTTCTTAGCCATTCGGCACCGTTTTTAAACAGTAGGTTCCTGTCTCAATAACCATGATATTGTAAAACAGTAGACCATAGTGCTTCAATCCAAACCAAACCTATCTAGAGCAGTAGATTGTTATGGGTTGACACCTATATCCTTAAGATCTCTCTCATAAGAATCAATCCACCACTTTTTTTTGTACCCTCAACCTTGAAAATGTCCCTAATTTAGTTAAGTTTTAGACTTTATATCTAAAAAGGTGTCCTAACCATCTAATACGTCTAGCTTTTATAACCCTAACAATACCAGGTTACTCAAATCTATGTAGATTCCGCAATTACCATATATTTCCGTGTATAAGTCGACAATTTTTTGGGGGGTTTTAAAGACCTAAAGTAAAGGGTCGGCTTATATACGGATCCACGGAATGGATGTAATACATGTGCTTTTTAGAGGCGTTTTTTGCTGATGGCGACAAAAAGTCGCCAAATCGGCAAAAATAAACGAAACGGTTAAAAAAAACAGTAAAGAATATAAAAGAAAATGCATAACAGCGAAAAGTAAATAAAGCTTGTAAAATTTTTGAAATGAGAAAACATAAAAATTGAAAAATAAGTTTAAAATGTTTCTTATCTATGCTCCAAATAATTGCTCCAAAACAACAGTACAATAACGGGAGAGGATCCTCTAATCTTTTAACAAACACAATTCTACGTAACCCGGAAACAATCGATAAATTTCCAAACATAGCATTTTTTTTCTAACCTTAAAGTTAAGAAAAAGTTATCTTTATGTAGTGTTGCAAGAATTGAAACTTGCCGTTAGCGTCTAAGTAAAAATGCCATTGGTCGCATGATCTAGCGCCGCGATTATCAAATTTATCGATAATCTAGATAAGTTAGTGTAAATTGTAAATTAACTAAGACGCATGAAGTTAATTAAAATATAAAATGTAAGTTGTTTTTCCTCGCCACTTTCTAAACGTGTTATGTCCTTGTATTTATCTCAAGGTTCTACCGGTCTTCTACCTCCGCGGTATTTAAATTGGATGCTGCGGCGAAAAAGGTTTGAGAAGCGTTAATCTAGCATTTTCGTTTAAAGCAACTTGATTGGAAAATATTTCCCCCGTTTTATCTGCTTGGCGACATTTTTTGGCTTCTTAGCGACATATTTGAACGTTTTATTTCCGCGGTGTTTAAATTGGAAGCTGCAGCGAAAAAGGTTTGAGAAGCGTTAATCTAGCATTTTCATTTAAAGCAAATTGATTGGAAAATATTTCCCCCGTTTTACCTGCTTGGCAAACATTTTTTGGCTTCTTGGCGACATATTTGAGCCTTCTAGAAATTGTGTTTTTTCACTTCGGCTTATATACGGGTTTTGAACGTTGGGTAAATTTTTGAAGGAAAATTGTACCTTCGGCTTATATACTGTTCGGCTTATAGTCGGAGATATACGGTATATTGTATTCTAGAGGTATTCTTTTGCCCCGAAATCTTTCTCCCAAAATATTTCGAGTGCTTTTCTCTCAAAAATCAACAGTTTATCTTTTTCAGATTTTTTTATTAGCTTGCATTCACTGCCATACAAAGAAATTGCTCTGCTTTATAAATATCAAGAGTTATTTTGTAGGCAATTAAGTGGATTTCTACTTTTTTCTCTTGTGTGAGTATTTTATTATTTCTTTAAAAATGTATTACATTATATAAAGAAAATTTTTTTATATAGCTGTAACTCTATTAATGATGTGTGTGTGTGTAAGGAACATTCTCACGGGTTTTCAGATCTGAAGTCAAGGTCTAAAAATTCTCACGTCCTTTTGCATTCCTCTTTTTAACTCCTAACCTAAATTGACCACTAGAGCTACAGTTTGCGCTTTCAGAGAAAGGGTCTGACTGAGGTTATAACTCTACATTGTCCTAGCGGACAATTTAGGACATTTCCAAACAAAAAAGGAGATGCATGCTGTCGGAGGCAGATTTTTCTAGAGATTTTATCACAGATGTTGACCGGGTGTTAAGGGCCTTTTTACATATAACTTCATGCTAGCTGACCTTTCCGTTTGTCCTGTACCCATGATGAAGTGGGAACCCGTCTTTCAATGCTATCTTAATAAAGGTATTTAGCTAAAACGGTGTCATTTTTATGGGCCATGACTGCATCCACCCATCGTGAAGTCTGTCTTACTACATATATAATATGATTTATAAATGAAATAATTTTATTATTATTACTGTTTTTTTAGATTTGAATTTTTGACATTTAAAAATAAATGAAGATTTTTTAACAATTTCTCAAAGAAGTTTGGCGTTTTGTTATCGATGATTTTGTACACGAAAAAAAGGGTATAAAATGGTTAAGTAATAATAAACTATACTGGGGATTCATATATTAAGCCGATACAAGTTCTTTTTTCATACATATGTATAGAGAACCATCGGATATAACAAATAAAACCTTTGGTTAGTTGATGTTCGTTACAGGATGGCAGGATGATATCACATTCACGGTAACTTCAGGTTATTGCAGCTCAAAGGTCATGTTGTGGATGGGAAAAGCCTTTCTGCTTATTAACTATAACACAGCCGCGGTCCTGAGTCTAACATGACAGAACATATAAAAAATTTTTATAGATGGTACTAATCCATCTACAAAATTTCCTATTTAAGAATAAGGAAAGGAAATTAAAAAAATTAAATCAATATTACATACATATAGTTCAACTTCAACATCAAATCAAAGCGATATGACATCTAGATAGTACTGACATTAACACTAGAAAATTCTTGGAAGCTGTAACGTGAGTTGCACTGTTGACCGAGGGACAAGGACGATGTGAGTGACCCCCCCCCCTTCGACCCCATTGTACAGGAGGGGTGCTTGACGCGGGCCAGTCGTCTTTGGCCTTGACAACAAGAGTTTTTTTGGATACTTCACTCTGCAGATTTGAACCTCCTTTCAGAGAAGAATAGGAAGCGAACGGAGAACTTGAGCAGAGGCAGAAAAATGTCAACTCTTGCATCTGAGAAAAGCGTCATCAGCGTTAGTTGCTTTGATAAGTGAATCAGGTTCTTCATCTCCATGAATAGCAGGTTGTAAATGTCTTGGAGTTAATCTCGTTACTTTCGGATCTTTGCTAGCTTTTCCAGCCAATTCTAATACCTTAGCAGTCCAATACTCCAAAATTGCAGCACTGTAAACTGTGGCTGTAGCACCAACATATTTTTCCCTATTCCAACGTCTCCATATTAAGATTGCATAGATTTTATGTGCTTCACCAGATTGTGAATAAATAAAGATATAAATAAAAAAGTCTGCAAAACGGTAAGTCTCATTTGTATCTGGTGCCTTATCTCTTTGTATTATATCAACATGGTCTGGTGTAAGTCATTGGTACGTATTAGAAGCAAAGAATGTAGACACAGAAACAAGGGAAAACGTAGTAGATATAATGTAAGCTAGCAAACGAAAGAAGTGATCGCCAAGAACCTTGTAAGAAAAACAACTTCACAGGCTCCTGCTCAGATTCAGCGTTTATCCATAAAAAATATTTTTAAGGACGGTTCCAAGTGGTTAGCAGAGTCACCAGTGACACCTCTTAACCGGTTAACTATAGAGGTTATAGTGTAAACTTTCACAATCGTGTAATTTCCAAGAAAGCAGTAAAGAAGTGCCCACTTTTTAATTCAAGAAAATTGTGTCAAAGCTGATATCTAGTTTAACCATCTATCTGGGATTACATTGTAAGTAGTCTGATATTGTCATGTGGTATGCAAAATAAGAGACAAAAATTTCAGATGTACTAAACGGATTGTTTTTAATCCGTTCGTGCATTAGTTTTAAACACTCCATCAAGGTTTGGTTTGGTTTGGAGTGCTATGGTCTATTTTTTGCAACACGACGGCTAATGAGACCTGGACCTACTGCTTAAAGCCGATTCCGAAAGCCTACGAACATCCATGCCACAGTGGGATTCGAACCCACGAACTCCGGTACCGAAGGCCAACACTCTAACCAATCGGTCATCGTTCGGCCAAGTCATCAAGGAGATCTCACGGGCACTAGAAATACGGAACGACTCTAAAACTTCACTCCATGATATTGATGGGAGCGAAATGGAAGGTTAATGATCCAAGGTGTTAATGATCGGGGCCAAGACAGTCTAGATGTCAGCATTCGAGGCTAGAATCCTGGGATGCCAGGTGCCGGATGTCATCTCACTTTGAGGTAGGCAGGTCGGAGGAAGTACAGAATCAGGAATTCCATGCTTGGCAAGCTTCGCATCAATGCTCCAAATTCAGGTTTCGATCTTGTAACAAAGAGTTACAGTTCAACAACGCCAGCTCGAAACTGACCTAGTAGCGACATTGAAGTGAGTGACCCTCCTTCGACCCCATTGGTGAAGAGGGGTTGCTAACAGCGGAGTAGCCCTCTTTGGCCAAGACAACTCTTCCGAACGAACTTTTTCGTGAGATCTGCAGGCCCCCTCGGAGAAACAGCAAGGAAGAAGGAGTGTGGAGCTTAATTTTTTCTGCACCAGCTTTTATACCATTTCTTTTTCTTCACCAAGACGCCATGTTTGGCATATCTTCAACCGAGTGTGGTCCCTTTGGCATTGTGGCCCAAATAGCATTTTATTTCCTACTTACACCTTTATTTATATTCAAAATAAACAAAATTCAGCAGGAGGAATTAGTTTTTTTGTCAATTTTGTATTTTCTTACGAGTACTCCACTTATACGTTCGGCTGGCCTATTCGCTCTGTCGGCCTCATTTTAACAGATCTTTTACTTTAGGAGGTGAAAGTAACAAACCTCACAATACTAGGCACTCCGTATAATCCATTATTTTGACCTTGACCTTCAGATCCAGAAGAGAAAATCCCCCTCCTGAGGTTGATCAATATCAAGGGGATTCTCCAGAGTCGCACAACAAACCCTTGCACCCGTTATAGCAGGCGTTCCGCTGCTAAGAGTGAAATATTTAACCCTCGGATATTTCAAGGATCACAGGACCAGTGATGAGTCGATATATGAACAAAATTACTTTTGTCAGCAACGAATGTCAAGCCTTTTAAGACTTCTTTGCGGCTGCTATTTTTGCCACTTATGCGATGGTCGCCCATAAAATTTCTTTTAATATTTAAAAGGAACAAAACTTTACTACCAGAAATGTGGCTCCACGATGACGCTGGCCACTCCTCGATTCAAGTTAGCAACTTAAATTAAAAACTTTTCTTTCCTATCCTTAGCATTTCCCTTTCCTTCTAAAATTATCCTTCTCCTTATTTTAACTCATTATAATTATTAAAAAAATAAAATTAAAAAAAAATATAAAAATAAAAATAAAACCCCAAAAATGTATTAAAATTTTAAAAATGGATGTCACCATCCGCAAAAATATTCTTTATCCTTTCTCCCCCTTTTATCTTTACTATCATTAAATTTTTTCTTTATTTTATAATTTTAAATGATATCAAGGGCTTAAAATTTTCTCTTAAACTTATGTAACTTGTATTTTTAATATTATCTCCCAGCTAATGGAACACCCAGTTAATGATGCACACTCTCATTGAATCTCCACCATTCAAGACTGAAGATTCGGCCTTGGGCTCAGGTGCTCCGATGAATTTCTACTACTCAGCTATTTTATATATATATATATATATATATATATATATATATATATATATATATATATATATATATATATA
>CM063500.1:117587283-117612283 GCA_032207245.1 Pardosa pseudoannulata | reverse complement strand
TGGTCGCAATGAATGGTAAATCTATGATATTCAGTTATTCAGACATCGATCCTGGCCCATTTAGCCTTGAGGCCCTCCAGGCTTTTCCCAGGGGTGGTGGGCAGATCACAAGTATTAGGCCACCCTACTTGATCAGCCCCTTCCAAGTGCCCGGAGTGCCACAGGTGCCACTGGACGGGTTTGGAGGAATCTCGAATACTACTGGATGCTCTGGCGCACCTCTTGACACCAGAATTAGTGAGGGTGGCTCGACCCACGAGGGCCAAAAAGAGGGGTAGTTTGCATTAAGAGAAAGTTTGCTTTTTTCGGTCCGAGATGGAAGCCGGATGGCCAAAAATGAGGAGCAGTAAATTTAGAGAGGCGGCAGCCACAGTCCTGGACCTCGGAATTATCGCTCGGGAGTCATTGCGACGGAAATTTTGGCCCCACTTTGTGGAAACTCTGTTTGCTTATAAATACCTACTAAGACCCCGCATTAGTTTCATGGGGAAAAATAAACCTAGTTGTTTGCATGTCACTAGGTAGCACGCGACAGTTGTTTCGGTATCAAGAAACAGGTATATATTAAACTATTTTTATTTACGTACTTGCACTGAATCTAACATAAAGACACCGAGACTGGCAGCCTTCAAAGCTGGATTTAAAAAAATGTGTTTGAGAGTTATTAAGGCGGCTTGTGCCCCACCTATGGCCATCTATACAATCTATGTCCTTGTAGGAGACGACGACATTTTCTTGTCTAAGTAAGTGACTGGGACGAGTTGTAAAGGGCGAACCCAAACAAAATTGAAAATTATAGCAGAGTTTGGGTTTGGGATTTTTATTTGAATATGATGGTGGTATACAACTCAATTGATGTTTCGAGATAGATAGAAACGTTTTTTTAACAGTGAAAGCACCGCCGAACGCTGTCGTCTACTTTATAGATTCAGACTATATGATCTTCTCAATGAAACACTTTAAAACATTGATTAGATAAAAGACTTCTACGAGCCGCGGTAGCTCAGTCGGCAAAGGCAACGTTCTCGTAACAGTAGGGTTGCGGGTTCGGAGCCCGAGCCGATCTAAGATCTGCCATGTTCGTTTAAAGAGACTGGGGGACGTAAAATAGGTTCTTGGTCACAATGTCCTCCAAGCTATCAATTCATACCTCTGGGCGGTTTCAGGCCAAGCCTATGGGTCTTCTGCTTGGTCCATGCTTAAAAATTATGAGGATCCTCTTGAGTATAGGTCGTACTTTCACCCTTGAGGTGTTAGTTAAAACAAAAGGCACCCCCCTTTTCCTTAATACGAGTAGCCTCCGGCTCAGTCATGCTTGGTTTGACCAAGTGGTATGAGACAATAACAAAAACAAGGCTTCTATGCCATACAAAAGCTGAATTTTTAAATAAATGTCGCTTACAACCTTTCTATTAGAGCAGTAAATCTTACATTATGGCTAAAAGGCAAAGAAAAATTAAAAAAATTAACACTTATGTAAATAATTATAGTAAGTTTCATAATGCATCCTGTTACATTATGAACCTAACTAGAATCCGTATTGATTTGGTTTGGTTTGGTTTTGAACACTACGATCTACTGTTTTGCACACGAGGTCTAATGCGACCGGGCCCTACTGCTTAAAACCGATTCCGGACGGCTACGAACATCCATACCATCAGCGGGATTCGAACCCGCGAACCCTGGTTCCGAAGAGCAGCGCTCTACCATTCGGCCATCGTTCGGTCAGAATCCGTATTGAAAACAGGTGGCCAAATTTCTTTTATATAGGGTTTAAAGATTTTAACTTTCTAATTTCTAAAAGAAAATGGTACACTGGATACCTAAAAATAATAAAACTAATTTAACTGGCTTCATAGCCGATAAAAAAATTCGCCATCCTCGACCTAGTTGTTTTAGATGTAACCTAGCAAAACTCTTAATAAATTTAAATTTTTGATTCAACAAAGTTTCCGCTTATTTGGGTTTTTTACTTTAGCTATGTAGTGCTTCTGATAACTCCAATCTCCATTAGTGTTAGGTTATAAACTGTATACATTTAGCAAGACCGATTCTGGGCAGTTAGCCGTTTGTATACAAGAAATTTGGCCATGGATTCTAATCAGATTCATAACATAACACGATGCATAGAAACTTACTCTGATGTTTACATAAGGACTTCATATAATTGTCACTATGCCGTCACGGCAAGGCACTCTATAATACGACTTGCAATTTTAGCCTCTGTTGTGTGAGTAGAATAAATACCCTTTGGCTCTAAGAGAATGTGTTCTCTAGAAGAATAGCCATGCATGCATTTCGAGAATGAGATGCATCTCTAAGCTAATTAAAACATTTCCTCATAGTTAAAACAGAACCGTTCTTTAAACATTAACCAAAGTTTAGGACAATGGTTTCTTCCAGACAAGACAGTGCGGAGAAAAAAAAACGGATTTTCTCACTAAATGTTTTCTGTAAAATTATCTTATATATTTTAACACTTCCCGTGCGGGCAACGTATTTTTACGTTTTTTTGCAGTCTGTCACTGGAGCGCGGGTTACGTAAAAATACGCATTGAGTGGATTTGTGGTGGATACCCGCTAACAACCACAAATCTACTAATTACGTATACTTATATGTATGTGTGACATTATATGTGTGTTGTTTGCGTTTTTATGCAACGCTTTGCATTTTTTCTTTTCACAAGTTACGATTGTCGAGTGACTCGGTGTTTTGTTGCTTTATTTCGTCTTCAATCGAATTCCTTCCTCCAGAACGTACAAGTCGTGTTTTGTCAATTGGAAGCTTGGTTTTTTTATTGTTGAATATAAAATGGATAAAATGAGCCGTTGTGACAAAGAGAGTGATGAAGAAATAGGCGTCGACAGATTATCGGACTTTAATTTTAAAAATCGTTTATTTTTGTGATTTCGTAAAAATATTGTTTTTTTTGTTAAATAATCATACAGTATATATTAAAGTGTAAAATAAAAAAAAGTTTCGTTCCTAAAAACAAAGTAGTTTTCGATTGACTGCGATTTTTCTGAATAATTAAACTTTCTCGCGATTCACGAAAAAACGCCCGCTTCACGCGTAAGTTGGCGGTGAAGTATATCCGCATGCCAAGTGGTTAGAATCTATCCACATATAAAAAACGCGTATGCATGCGGTACCAAAATTGACTGTATTTATACATTCTGAATAAAAATAGTTGCAACTGCCAGATGTAAACTTTAGGACCACTCGCGATTTGTAATACAGTATCCTGTGTTTTAAATGTGAGTCGTATGCATCCAATTGCTTAGATACTAGGAAATGAAAAGTTAAATAATGATTATAAATACAGTAGAACCTCGGTATAACGACCCCCTGTGGGACCAACGTCATATGGTCGTTGTAACGAATTGAAAAATAATAAAAATATGAGCAAAGAAATGACGCAACATTACAAAACTAGAGAACACTTCTATTTATTTGCATTTCCATTGCTGAATTTTTGAAAAAAAGTGTTTCAAGTTCATTTGGAAATATTTCGTTATCACTGATTCCATATCCGTTTGAGTTTGAAGGAAATCTTCAGAATTAAATTGTCCTTCAAAATATTGACGTAAGGCATTGATTGCATTGGAGGCTTCTTTTTCATTCATTTTTTCGAAAGCTTGGACGATTTCTTCTCCTTCGTCGGAATCGCAGATTTCTTTTTTCCCGGTAATAAGGGCAATAAAATCGTCCTCGTTCAAATTTTCTTCGCACCACTATAAAGTTTCGTCTACCGCAACTAACTGACCAAAAGATAATTGAAGATCCGGAAATTTGACACTGAGGAGCTGGGTCTTTTCATTAGTGTCTGGAGTGTCATCTACCTAGTACATCAATGTCGTGCGTGACGAAAGGGTCCTTTAAGCAAACACGAAGAGAAGAGTACAGGTTTCTTGAAGTTGCACCACAGTACAATAATTTTGAAATAGCCCACTTGCTCATGGGTTCTGCGGTCACTCTAAAGAAAAATAATATGCTTGGGATCGTTGTAATGATTCAAAAATATCACTATTCCTATGGTAAAATAATTGGGACTTTTTTAAGATGGTCGTTCTAATGAAGGGGTCGTTAAAAAGCGGTTCTACTGTAGTTGCAATGTTTTTTAACAAGTTTTGACATTGATGATTGCGCGGCAGTAACTTTGATCGTGAAGAATTTACATTTTGTAAAATTATGACGCATAACAATCAGCCTGAAAGGGAATAATTCAGCAATGAATATAAAATTTGTAGCTATGCTTCCACTACTCCTTAACACTATATACTTACGATGATAAGTAATTCTAACATTTCTTACATACGTCGTTTTCAGTTGTGTTTAGTTGACTGCAAAGAAAAATTCCCTATATAATAATAGCTTAAGGTATCTGTCCGTCTGTCCTCGATTTTATGAAGCAGTTGGACCTGGAATGGATAGAGGCATCCATATTGAATTATTGATGAGTTAAGGTTAACAAAATTCAAAGCGAGTCAAGTTTATCTTCTCCTTAACTATCGATCCGATTCTATAAAAAATTGACTTAACGATGGCCGATTGGTTAGGGCGCAGGACTTCGGTACCGGTGTTCATGGGTTCGAATCCCGCAGTGGCAGGGGTATTCGTAGCTGTTCGGAATCAGCTTTAAACTGTAGGTCCCGGTCTCATTAATCATCGTGTTGCAAAAAGTAGGCCGTAGCACTCCAAATCAAACCAAACCTAAAATAAAATGGTATAAATAGGCTTCATATCACAACGAAAGTTACTGTTTTCTTTAAAACATTCGAAATCCACCCCTTCTCCCCTTTTTGAACATTTATGTCTTTATTTCGAACCCTATTTTCCCCGGTTAAGAGCAGGTGATTAAATTTTTCAATTTGTCACATGATAAAAATAACATTTTTTTTCTAGCATTATGACGCCATTTCTTTAACCATCTCATTCAATCATTTATTATTTTAAATTATTTAAATACCGTCTTCATTATTTTCATACGTTTTATCACTGAACTTAGATATGACATAAATAATTTTCTTTTATATGTGGCTTAAATAACAAATTAGATGCATATGTGATCATTTTAAATTAATAATCGATTATTTTTTGTTGCAAGTTAATTCTCAGCCAAAAACCAAATCATTTTTTTACTTGCCTCATACGGTACTTTACAATTCTGGAAAATTAAAAATTTTACTGATACCACCATATGACGGGCTGTATCCTAGTATAAAAGAAAAAGCAACCAGTGTAAGCATGCAGTGGCTAATATCTCAATATTATTTGTTCATTCCAAACCCTACTAAAACTTAACAGTATAACATCGTTGTCTAGCTTTTCTTAGCCCGTGTGTCTTTATCGTCTACGAACTTTTCGGAAGCCAAACAAGGGTTATAGTTAAAAAATCATTATATTCTGTTGATAATTAGCTTATTTGTACTAAGACTCAAAAATAAAATTTAAAAATTAACAAAAATGTGCGAAATTTTCGACGAAAAATTTGTGGGAGTAATTGTTGATCTGCAGTTTTTGTTTCTTTGTATTAAAAAAATATGTATTGTTAATTGCAAAAAAAAATTCAGTTTTCTGATTCTAACGAAAATACTTTTGTAAATATACCTGGTGTCCATAATTAAACTGACAGTGCACACAGTGTTCTGTAGCGCGATCTATTTGCGAGAATGACGCCACATTTTGTAGGAAGATTAAACAAGACGGGGGACGAAGGAATCCGCAGAAATTAAAATTAGTTCCAAAAGTCATCGCTAGGGGAATATTTGGCGCTATGTAATACTAAATAGAGTGTTAACAAATGCAAATCAATACGGAAGTTAATTTCTTAATTGTGCGAATGTATGTAACGTGAAATTTGAATAAAGAACTTCTTCTGCTCAGCGTACATGATATTGCATATCCCGAGACTATCTGTGTTTATGTAGATTTTAAGCTTTTTTAAAAGTGCTGCCGTATTGCACTTGAACTAAATCAGAAAATGTGCCTAATAAAAGGTAATTTTATTCCGTATTAATTTGCATTTGTTAGCACTCTATTTTCTATAACACAGCACCAAATATTCCCCTAGCGGTGACTTTTGGAACTAATTTGTTTTTTCGCGGAATCTTTCGTCCCTCGTCATGTTTAATCTTCCTACAAAATATGGCGTCATTCTCGCCAATAGATCGCGCTGCAGAACACTGTGAGCACTGTCAGTTTAATTATGGCCACCAGGTATTTATGCAAGATACATAAGTAGGTGCATACTATGCATAGATACGTACGTACTTACGAACTATCCGATTTGTTTATCATCTATGCATGATACTTATCACATCTTTCATAAATAAAAAACAACTAGCATTTTAATGTAGTAATCATTGAAACATGCAACTGTGTACCCCCCTTTTTTCGTACTCTGTATAACGTAAAATGTTAATAAAACAAATACTGCCGCTAACTGTTGTCGCAAGATGGCAGTACTTGAACTTTAATCAGTGTTGAATTAATAATCTATAAATATTTATTGTTTGGTTGGAGAACTGTGGTCTACAGTTTTGCTACATGACAGCTAATGAGACCGGAACCTACTATTTAATGCTGATTACGAATGGATACGGACATCCGTTTTAGCAATGGTGTTCGTACGCACGAACTCCGGTACCGAAGAGCAGCGTCCTAATAATTCGGCCTTCGTTTGGATATTTGATATTATTAATAACTAATAATTTAGCAATTGTGTAACTGGCCACTTTATTAAATAATTGCAGGATATTATCTAACCTTCAAATAAGATAAGTTTACATGAAGTGTAACGAAAACGTATAATTTAGTAGACGTACAAAGAAGTCATGGGGTGTACAAACCAAAATTTTTATTTCCATATCAGTATTTGTAGCTGGCATTTCAATCATATTTTCATGCATAGATTCTGTAATGCAGCTCCTATATTTCTATTTAATATACATGGTAGTCCAAAATTATTGAGTTCATATCATGTTTGAAAAAAAAATGAGATACGTACAGAGGGATTATAATTAGAGTCCTACTTTAAAATAGTTGTAAAAAATTCACTGGTCAGAATGACTTCAAACTTGAACTGAATATTCTGGAAAAATGGGGAAAAGGTATGGCATAAGGAACAAGTTTCAAAGTGTATCAATAGACGGACTGTAAGTGGTATAATAAAAGTGGATTCGGCTACAAGTGATATTCTGAATTGAAATACGATGGCTTAGGTATGAGTTGCACAGAAAACCAATTGTGCTGTTCAATGTGCATGAATGTTTTGGTTGTTGGAAAAAATGACATGGTTTTCTGCAGGACAGTGTTGATAAAATCGATAATACACAAAATATCGCAATATTCACAAGGGGGTGACAAACTGCATAGAATTCCCCGGCGGGATGTATTTTGCCTACTAGGGATTCTTTTTTTGAATCTCGGGTGGAACGATAGCCGAATTCGTAGGGCACTGCTCTTCGATATCGCTTTAGTGGGTTCGAATTCCACAACTGGCAGGTTTTTTCGTAGCCATTCGGAATTAGCTTTAAGCAGTAGGTCTAGGTTACATTAGCTTTTAGGTAGCAAAACAGTAAACAGTAGCCTTTCCAACGACCCTAGAAAATCTTAAAATTTTTATGCTTTTTGTATTTTATGAATTAGCTGGAACAAATGTACTGGTACACAAAATTATAAACTACATAGTTATTCATAATTTCTACGGTTTTTGAGGAGGCTATTGTAAGAAAACAAAATAAATAAAAATAAAAGAACATTGCAATGAATACAGAAATTATTTCGTTTTTTCAGGAGTAACATGAATTCTATGTATAAAACCTTGGTCACACAGTACACATAAGTGTGACAGTCCAGTTTTTCACAGAGTGTATTCAATATGGTACTATCAAAGATATTCAAAGACGAGTGATCCTTTTACAAAGTTCTGATAAATCGCGTGGTAAAGGAAGTAAGAAAACAAGGTCTTTTAATGTAATAAACCTTATTTTAATTGCAAAAGCCCCTCGAGAAAAAGTCACAGAATGTTAAATCAAATCCGGTGAGCGTGTATAGCCGTGAAAAAGAGGTGCGTCATCTTTGGAAGCTTGCCCAATCCAAATCTTCTGCCATGTACTTCCAAATGGTATGATAAAAAACTTAAATTGTTTTTCTATTTGAGTCGAAATTCGTTTGTCTTAGTGTTTTTACTATAGCGTTTTGATGGAATCCCATATGGCTTTGTATAATAAAATTAAATGCACATATGTATTGCCAAACAGTTAATCTTGGGGGAACAAAACTTAGAGATGAACCGAACAAAAAATATCGGTTTATTTTGGTTCGATTCGGTTCATAAATCAACTCGGTTATAAAACATTGGTTACAAGACTTTTTTTTAAATCGCTTTTATTTAACTGCACTGTGTTTCAGTTGGTATTTTGTGACATTTAACTACCATCCTGGTTAGCCAGTAATAGGAAAATTGGCACATAGGTTCATTTCCGGGGACATTTCTATTCAATTAAAAAAACTAGCATATACCTCGTAATATGAAGGGATCAGTGAAATTTTTTGTTTTTCAGAATTGTAAAGTACACTATGAGGCAGGTAAAAAAATGGTTTTCTTTTACGCTCACAATTATCTGGTACAATCTTAATAATATGTTTATCTTCATACTCCTCTAAGTCTCCCGATTCTGTGAATGCAGTTTAGAATCACGTTGAATTCATTTAGAAAGATAATTCAAAGTTTTCTTAGCTAAGTCAAAATTATCGTTAAGTTCTTCCCAATTTTCTACCACAGTAATTAATAGAAGTAAATGAATGAAACTCTCATTTCGAGGTAGAATTTGTTGTTAATACCGGTGATAAAATTTTCATTGCAACAAAAAATAATCGATGATTAAATTTAAGATTGTTACATGTGTACCTAATCTATTATTTAAGCCAAATATAAAAGAAAATTATTTACGTTATATCTAAGTTCAGTGATAAAACGTATGAAAATAATGCAGACGATATTTAAATAATTTAAAATAAGAAAAGATTAAATGAGATGGTTAAATGAATGACGTCATAATGCTGGAAAAAATGTTATTTTTACCTATTTATTATGTGACAAATTGATAAATTGAATCGCCTGCTCTGCATCGGGAAAAATAGGGCTTGAAAAATGGAATTAAATGCTAGAAAAGGGGGAAAAGGGTGGATTTCGAACGTTGATAATCCTAACTCGTCAAGATTCCAATATGGATGCCTCTATCCATTCCAGGTCCAACTGCTTCATAAATTCAAGGATAGACGGACATATAACTTAGGTTATTATTATATAGAGGATTAGATTGGAAGAAAAAGGAATCAGTTTTGTAAATTCAAGAAGCTTTTCTGCTTAGATACTCCCGCGGTACATAACTCTGTGGCGTGGAGTTTACACAACTGCTGACCTGACTGGGCAGGTACTATTCAACCTATGGTCTTCATTTACAATGTGTTTTTCCTACCAGATTGTATCTAAACGATAATGGAATTTGTTCTTTGTGACTATGTAAGTAAAATAATTTTAATTATGTAAATAAAAGGTAATTATAGTTTTTAAATAAATTATTACCATTACCAATGTGAAAAAAAAACTAAAATTAAACAAATTATCTAACTATTGTTATCTTTTAATATAAAGTTCACACTTAATAAAAAATAATTTGCAAAATTCAAAATGCACGATAACTGTTTTAACATAAGTTGAAAAAAATTACCGTTGAAAATCGACTACAAAATTTGAGAGTAAAAAAGTCAAAAATAAAATTAATACAAAAAAGAATTTTTTAAAGAAATCGCTTTTATTTAACACTAGATTTACGGATTTTGATCCCATACGTATTTTTACTGAAGTGAGCCAATTTGACTCATACAAGAAAATGGAAGTTTTTTGCAAAGAAAATAGTTCCAAATTAATTTAAATAAAATGTTTATTATATAAAAATTCACGGAAAACATTTTTTACATATAAAATCTGTTTTTGAAACCTATTTTCCGCAAACATTTCTATTCCATTTAGCGCAATGGTTTCTACATCTGTTTCTTTTGCATGACTGTTGAACTCGACAATTCTTCCGTGCATTAGTAGCATGAATTTCTGTTATTGGAATGGAAGTGTTCTCGACTTCTTCTCTATATTTACTTTATGCTACACTTTATATACTTTATATTTACTTTATACTATATTTATTATTATATTTATTTATTTTCATATACCGGGTGGTCATAATTAAACTGACAGTGCTCACAGTGTTATGTAGCGCGATCTATTTGCGAGAATGAAGCCACATTTTGTAGGAAGATTAAACAAGACGGGAGGCAAAGGATTCCGCGAAAAAACAATTTAGTTCCAAAAGTCACCGCTAGGGAAACATTTGGCGCTGTGTTACAGAAAATAGAGTGTTAAGAAATGCAAATTAATACGGAATAAAATTACCTTTTATTATGCACATTTTCTGATTTAGTTCAAGTGCAATATGGCAACACTTTTAAAAAAGCTTAAAATCTACATAAACACCGATAAAGTCTCGTGATCTGCAATATCACGTACGCTGAGCAGAAGAAGAAGTTCTTTATTCAAATTTCACGTTACATCCATTGGCAAAGTGCCAGAAGGTAATTTCCGTATTGATTTGCATTTGTTAACACTCTATTTTCTTACAACACAGTGCCAAATGTTCCCCTAACGGTGACTTTTGGAACTAATTTGTTTTTTCGGGGAATCCTTCGTCCCCCGTCTTGTTTAATCTTCCTACAAGATGTGGCTTCATTCTCGCAAATAGATCGCGCTATAGAACACTGTGAGCACTGTCAGTTTAATTATGGCCACCATGTACATTCTATGATTGGCTCACAACCGTGAAAATAGGTATACCACAATTGATAATGCGAAATGAAGGGGTCTGCGGGGAAGAGGAATGAAAGTTTACATATATTTTATTACTTAACTAAAAACCAACGTAAGTTTTTGAAAAGTGATATGAAAGGTTTTGGTTTGGTTTTGGAATGCTACGGTCTACTTTTTGCAACACGAGGGCTAATGAGACCGGGACCTACTGCTAAAAGCCGATTCCGAACGGCTACGAACATCCATGCCACAGTGGGACTCGAACCCACGAACTCCGGTTCCGAAGGCCAGCACCCTAACCATTCGGCCATCGTTTGGCGTGATATGAACGTTTTACATATATATAGTGATCAAGATTTTAATGAGTCAAATTGGTTCGGTCCGTCATACTATTGTTAACAAATAATAAAAGATTAAAAATGCACTGAGAAAAGTAAAAAAATATTTTTTAAACATCGCACGGAATAGAATTTGGGAGAAAATCTTCTATACGAAAATTAAAATGCGAAAATTGTTGATATGTAAAAATTGCTTAAGGAGCTTTTATAGGATAAGGGCCATATCATGATGGGTTGTGCGATTAAAAAGAAAATCGTAGGGCGCAGTGGGAATCAGTGTCCAAGTAACATATTTTCAATACAGATATAACTGCAAAAGGGAATATTTATATTAAAATACTAATGTTGTAATTAATAATTATAATTTGAGTGCCTCATCTTTTACTTTTAACACTTCCTGTGCAGGCAACGTATTTTTACGTTTTTTGCAGCCTGTCACTGGAGCGCGGGTCACGTAAAAATACGTATTTAGTACATTTGTGGTGGATACCCGCTAACCACCTCAAATCTACTAAATACGTATAATTATATGTATGTGTGACATTATATGCGTGTTGTTTGCGTTGCTATGCAACGCTTTGCATTTTTTCTTTCCACAAGTTATGATTGTCGAGTGACTCGGTCTTTTGTTGCGTTATTTCGTCTTCCATCGAATTCTTAGCTCCAGAACGTACAAGTCGTGTTTTGTCAATTTGAAGATTGGTTTTTTATTGTTGAATACAAAATTGATAAAATGAGCCGTTGTGACAAAGATAGTGATGAAGAAATAGGCGCTGACAGATTATCGGACTTTAATTTTAAAAATCGTTTATTTTTGTGATTTCGTAAAAATATTGTTTTTTTTTTTGTTAAATAATCATACAGTATATATTAAAGTGTAAAATAAAAAAAAGTTTCGTTCACAAAAACAAAGTAGTTTTCGATTGACTGCGATTTTTCTGAATAACTAAACTTTCGCGCGATTCACGAAAAAACGCCTGCTGTACGCTTAAGTTGGCGGTGAAGTATACCCGTATGCCAAGTGTTAATCGCATAACTCATCGATTCATAAGACGAATCTGTAAACGTCTTTGCACTCAGGAGGGACAGCGAAAGAGAAATCTTTAACGATCAATGAAAAAATGAGTTACTTAAAGATCCTATGTTGTTCAGTTATACTTCTAGCTTGAGTAAAATAATGAAGCCATAAATGTAAGTAGTCGGCAATATATTGATCATCGAATATCATAAAACTATGTGACATTTTGAAAATTATTCCTTCAACATCAGCTGAAGCTGAGAGTTAATTTTTGCTGCCGATTTGTTCATTAAAAAACAAAGAACTTGGCTAAGAACTGATAGATTACTACTTTATCCTCTATCCTTTTCAAAATGTATAATAATGTTATATTTGTATTATAACAATTAACGATTGTGTGCGGGTACATTTCAGCGGAATTGTACCGGGAGCTGCGTTTTGAAAATTATTGTTTAGTTAAATCACAATAGATCGATAATTATTTAATTTTTGCTGCGCATTTTGTATATTAAATATATAACATATATATATATATATATATATATATATAGATATATATATTTATATATATATATATATATACATGTAAAGTAGTATCCAGAGTTAAGGCGAATAATACGTCTTATTGATTTGTAATATTTTTATTAACTCATCGTTCTTGGAAACATTTGCGCCAATTGTTCACAGGAGCTATGCGTGGTGATTTTGCTAGTAAATTAGTTGTTTAGTTAATTCATCAATAGATCAAATATGCTTTATTTCCCAAAAACTTACTCGATTTTTTTTTCATTATTTTATTATTATAAAAGAGTTCCCTTTTTAAAATATTTTTAATATAATTTAACTAAACTTTTTTATATATATAATAATAATATAAATATTATATATATATAATATTATTTTCGCAAGGATAAATAAATAATTATTATAAATCTAAATTATTTTATTATATAATTATTTTATATGACTATGTAAAATAGTTTTTATTTGTCTATAATTTTTAGAATCTATGTATAGACAAATACATTCGCTTCGTTTTCCTGATATATTATTTTTGTAACCAAATGTTGTTAATAAAGTAAGTATGATCCCAAGTATCAGTGGAAAAAGTCTTCTTGATCCATAAGTCTTTATTTTATAGGAAAGATATTTTTATACGTTCAATGTTTACTATAGGATAGAATGACTAAAACTCGTCAGATGAATCTTTTCATTTATTTATTATATTATAAACGTCCACTTTAAAATCATTTTGACAATTAAAAAAACTAATTTACTACTTTTATTTTTTGCATATTTTTACACAATAACAAACACACACACTAAACAAATATAATATTATATATATATAAAAAATAAAATAATTAAACAAAAATATATTTTTTTTTTATACAAATGTTATTATAAAAGTTAATATATTAGAACTAAAATAAATTTTTTCTGTTTTTTTATTCTTTATTATCATTGTAATAAAAAACTAGTTTTATTTGTCTAAATTTTTCAGAATCTATGTAATAGACAAGAACATTCGGCTTCGTTTTCTTGTATATACCGTTATTTTTGTATCCACAAACAAACCCTGTTGTTATACTAACCAGTACTAGTACGTGACCCGCACTCAAGTCCCAATCGTCAGAAAACGTACTAGTACGTGTCCCGCATACAATGTGTTAACAGAGGACTATAAATTTATGAATTTAGGAATAAATTGTAATTATTGTTGATTTCACTTAGAAGTAAATAAATTTTGAATTTTTAAAAATTTTGATGCATTTCTGGGAATGCCGAAAACGATGTTACGATCATGGGAAGGAGAAAAATAAGGGAAATGAGAAAACCTATTGAGCGTCCCTGAATCAATATACATACCGTCTCCTCCAGTTTTCACAGGCTGAACGTCTGCTGTACAGTATGAATCTTACGGTGGGTGTCTCTCACACTGATTTATTTATCTTCTAGAATCTGTATACTATATTCGTATATACTAAATATGCATATACAGGTACTCCACACTTACGACCATCGAATTTTTCACCTGTATTTCGGGAATCCCCAAAAACTCGATGGGTCAGTTGCGAATGATGACGTGCACATTAAGCTATAAGGCTTTGCTGCACACTTTGTTAGTTATCACTGATTTATAAGATACATTCTAGAATCTGTTATACATACTTACGTGATTTAAATATGCATATACAGGTACTCCTTACTTTACGACCTATCCGCTTAACGACCATTTGATTACTACCAATCGATTTTTGACCTGTAATTCGGAAACCCATGAAAACTCGATGTTTCAGTTATGAATGATGACATGCACATTGCTACACACTTTGTTATTCATCACTAATTTATAGGCTACCTTCTAAAAACTGTTATAGATACTTACGTTATTTTAAATATGCATATACAGGTTCTCCTCACTTTACGACCTATCCTCTTATTGACCATTTGCATTTATGACCAATCGAATTCTGACCTTCAATTCGGAAACCCTCGAAAACTCGATGAGTCAGTTATGAATTGAGCTATAAGGCTTGCTACACACCTTTTTAGTTATTACTGATTTATAGGATACCTTCTAGAGTATATTATATATATTTAAGTTATTTTAAATATGCATATACATGCACTGCCCCCTTTACGACCTATCCGCTTAACGACCATTTGCATTTACGCCCAATCTATTTTTGACCCGTAATTCAAGAATACCCGAAAACTCGATAGGTCAGTTACTAATGATGACGTACGTAGGCTTGCTACACACTTTTTTAGTCATCACTAATTTATAGGACACATTCTAGAATCTGTTATACATACTTACGTTATTTTAAATATGCATATACAGGTGCTCCTCACTTTACGACGTATTCGCTTAACGACCATTTGCACTTACGACCAATCGATTTTTGACCTGTAATTGGAGAATCCCCGAAAACTTTTTTTAGTCATCAATGACTTATAACATCCCTTTTAGAACCTGTTATCTGTTCTTACGTCACACTAAATTTGCATATACAGGTTCTCCTCACTTTACGACATATCCGTTTAACGGCCATTTGCATTGACGACCAATCGAATTTTGACCTACAATTTGGAGAATTCCCGAAAACTTAATGGGTCAACTTGGTCATTGTGACATACACTTTAAGTGTACTTAATATAAAGCACATTTTTTGTCAGTTTAATTTAAGCGAACAAGCACTATGTAACTTCTTTTTTTACATATTTTTTTTCAGGGGTATCGTTTGGGAATTCGGGGTCCACGACCATATTTTACCGTAGCTCACCTGCTATCAATGAACATGACAGATCTGTGATCAACTTAAGCCTCGATCCCGCTACCCTCTGGTTACGAGATTACCACTATCTCTACAGATTAAGCTACCGTGACTCGAATTTATATTTAAAATCATAAAATAATTTATATATTTGTATAAATACTCATATACACATACAGCCATTTTCGAACAGGTAGACTCATTCTATCTTTAACACTTTGGACACATGAATAAATATTTTTTAATTATATATAGACCATTATCGCAGACATCACAATATAATAATGTATACCTATTTATATATAATTATATACAGCGGGATATAGAAAAGGGGAGAATGGGGATTATAATCCTCCCCATAAAGACTATTGTATATATATATATATATATATATATATATATATATATATATATATATATATATATATATATATATGAGAAAAACCTTCTTCCTGGAATATTTTTCACTAAGCTTCTTCGTTTAGATACATGTAATTGGTTCGTTGGATTTTACTATAATTTTCACATTTCATTCAAAATGTAGTAAGGTAATTAAGTATGTAAAATTAAGTACGTGCATAAAAATTGCGAACACTAATTTCTTCTATAGATTATTCCACTGATCATAATATAAATCTAGGGTTTTTAAAAAAATGAATGAACTTTATTCTTCAAAAGGATAAGAGGCCGAATGCTGGCCGATTGGTTAGGGCGCTGATCATCGGTACCAGAGTTAATGGATTCGAATCCCACTATGGCATGCATGTTCGTAGCAGTTCGGAATCGGCTTTGAGCAGTAGGTCCCGGTCCCCTCGTATGCAAAACAGTAGACCGTAGCGTTCCAAACCAAACCAAACCAAAAGGATAAGAGTTAATGTGGAGTAGATATATTATTAAGGTATTATTTAAGGTATTAAACACACGCACATATGTATGTGTATATATATATATATATATATATATATATATATATATATATATATATATATATATATTATATATATATATATATATAGAGAGAGAGAGAGAGAGAGAGAGAGAGAGAGAGAGAGAGAGAGAGAGAGATAAAGTATGCGTTTAAGTAATAGATATACAGTGATCAGTTGAAAAATTTAAAAATCTTCTAACATTTTCTAGTGAGAACAATTTTTTTTCTTTCTAAAGATGTAGAGATTTATCTTTTCTATCGATTTCTTAAGCTTTCTCCTTCTCAGTGGCATATCTAGAAGGGTTAACTATTTTTCTTTCTGCATTTTCCTGCTAGAATATCTATAGCAGATATATAATTTTCTGCTCGTAATATTAAACCACTATGTATGCGTAATTATTTGCATACGCTTGCGAAGCAGCTATTTATTTATTTATACAGGGGATACCCTGTATAAATATTTGTCTGTATATACATTAAACGAAGTAAAAAGTTTGTAAAATAGGTTGTAAATATTTTATATAAATGAATATGTCATCAACTGTGACTTTTTTTTCACAATATGCCAACCCATGCTTTTTTAAGATAGTTAAGGGATTTTGTCTGCATACGAAAAGGCTTGCAAATCTAAAATAATTCCGATTTTCAAGAGTAATTTCGTAACCCTATCGGGCTTACATCTCTACTGTTATTCAAGATTTTCATTAACTCGCAGTGTATGTTTGATTAGATCTAAATCTTTTAATTAGTTTTTCGCTAACTTTCCGAACTTTCATTGAGCTGAAATTTTGTGTACTAATATATCTTTGATGGCAATTCATGAATCTAGATCCACGGCTCTCAAATTGGGTTCCATGTCACCCTGGAATACCTCCAGCATATGCAGGGATGCCACGGCAACAATCAAGATAATTTAGCTAAAATTTGTGTCTTTATTAAAAAATGCGGGATGATACTTAAAAATTAAAATTTTAGAAGTCTTTTTCCGCCACTGCTTAGCTGTCAAAACATGGTACGAACTGTACTTGCCCAGATAGCATGCATAATTGCAGCAAGTTTGATTTTTTCTGGATAATATCTTGTCATAACAAATCTGACGCTACAAACTTGCAGCTAAACTCCTGCAAGTCAGACGGAACATAAAGCGACCAATCCTTTGCAACGCTATTTTGCTGCAAAAACTGTGGCAACCTTGTCATGACAACCTTGAACCAAGCGAAAATTCTTAGACTTGCTGCAGTCTTGTTTCAAACTTGCAGACTTGTCCTGCTGAACTTGCTGCAAGTTGGCAGGTTTTCAAAACAAGACTGCTGCAAGTTTGCTGCAAACTAAATTTGCTGTCTGGGTGTATTTATGAAAAATGCGACCAATTCTTTACCACAGAAATGGTCGGTAAAGAATCGCTAAACGTCAAAATCCTGATTCATGCTTATGTATATTTTTATATAAACCTATTTATGCAGAATTTGGACAAAAATACCATGAAAAAACCAGAAAAAAACTTAATTCCATGCTTTAAACACTGTAGGAGAACTGTTGTTATTCCAAACAGCTTACAGTCTACTTGGGGAGACTAGGGAAGATGTGACATATCTTCCTCATGCTTAAAAAACCAGTAATATGATCGTATGTCGATATCATGTATGATCGTATGTATTAGTATGAGCAGGGCTCTGCTGTGTTTGAACACATCAATAGGGAAGACATATTGTACCAAAGAATGGACATGATTAGTCAAAATGGTCATATAATCTTTACCAGTAATGTGACTTTGCAGAGCAATCATGGGGTTCATGGAATACCATGATATGGCTCACAAAACCACGATCGAACCTCCACCATCTTTTACTCCTGGCAGCAAACCGTCTGCACCGTAAGTTTGGCACGGCCTTTGCCACAAGCTAAATTAGTCAGAAGTTGAAACAGTGTGAAACAATACTCTTCTGAATAAACGAATGTCTTCCATTGGTCTGTAGTCTAGGTTGTACAGCTTCCGTATCATGCTTCCCTGTTACAGGTATTTGTTTGACTGATGAGTAATTTTGCAATTGTAGTTCGAACTGAAAATCTCTGCTTAAGGATCTCCTTTCTCGTTGGTTTGGTGCTGACTGTCTTTGTGAACCAGTCCATCATTTAGTTCAGGAATTTTTTAGACTGTCATCTTTTTATTTTTCCTCTTAATGTTTTCATTGACCATCTACTATAATCGTTCGGCATTGGAAGTAAGGAAGTTGGTTTAAAAAATTAGTGCTAACTATAAGCGAATAAAGTTTACATTAGTGAACCGAATATTCCTCCCTATCAGTGAATGTTTCATTTAACTGAACAAAACTGAGCAAATAATTTATTACATGTGCTTAGCAGCAGTTAACCGGGGAAAGAGAAATTTCTTCCAATAACCGAATACTATATATAAGTGGGTTTTATATAAATAATATTTCGCTCTTACATATATATTGTGTCAGATATGTAGAGAGAAGAGAGAGAGAAAGAAGTAGAAAAAGAGCGAGGTGTAGAGAGGAGAGAGAGTGAGGCTGAGTGAAGAGTGAGCGAGAGAGAGGTAGAGTGAGGGGTAGACAGAATAAAGAGCGAGAGAGTGAGAGATGTAGAGAAAAGAGAGAGCGAGAGGTAGAGGGAAGAGAGATAGATATATATAGTGGTAGAGAGAAAAAGGGGGAGTGAAAAGAGAGGGTGAAAGAAAATGGTAGAGAGTGAGAAGGTAGAGAAAAGAGAGAGCGAGAGGTAGAGGGAAGAGAGAGATATATATAGTGGTAGAGAGAAAAGAGAGGGAAAGAAAATGGTAGACAGAAAGAGGGTTAGAGTGAGGTAGAAAAGAGAGGGAGAGAGAGGTAGAGGAAAGAGAGAGAGAGAGATAAAGAGAAGTAGAGAGTTATATAGAGGGGAGAAGAGAGTGATAGGTAGAGGGAGATAGAGAGAGAGGTAGAGTGAAGAGAGTGAGAAAAGAGAGGAGAGAGATAGGTAGAGAAAGGTAGAGAGAGAATGTAGCTACATTTAAGCATGAATGTGCTAAACTGTGTGTCCCTTTCATTTCAGTGTATTGTTCGGAGGAGAATCAGTTCTTCCGCGTTCGACCGAGTGACCGAGAGGCTAAAGAAGGGGAGGACGTGGAATTCGAATGTCACGTGGCTAACAGAGCTGGGGACGTGCAATGGAGCAAAGATGGATTCCTGCTCGGTAAGTACCTTGTACTTAAGATTTACTTTCACACACATTTTGTGTGTGTGTATATATATATATATATATATATATATGTAGTCGAACTTCGATAACTCGAAGTCCCATGGGACCTCCAAATATATTCGACTAATCCAAAGTTCGAGTTATCGAAGTTACCTACCATTCCTCTCAACTGGCACTTAAGATGGGTCGGCAAGGTTTAGTTTGATATGTGCCATAATACTATAGTTGTAAGCATTTCAAATTTTTAAAAGCCTATGTAAACAACAAGAGAAGAATGGGTTCAAAAGGTTTAAAACTTAAGAAATTTGGCCTCATTTCATATTAATTAGTATACATACCATGTAAATTTGAAAAAAGCAGTTATTTTTAAGGTTGTCACCTAATTTTTTAACATAGTTAAATAGGGTGTTGTCTGTACCTTCGGTGGTCTCCAGGTATTGTTGTAAGATGTGAATAGCGTCCTGTGCTTGCTCGTGACCTTCGAGAACCTTCGTTCTCGAAGGTGACGAGTGGACTGGCATTCGAAGTTTTGAACAGAATTATGTTTTTTACCGGGGAAATCTATCACAAAAACTTCGACTTAGAAGATGTTTACTTCGAGTTATCGAGACAGTTTTTTAAAGAAAACTATAGAAATGATTCGGGACTTGATTAAAAGTTTGAGTTAGTGGATTATAGACTTATAGGAAGTCGAGTTATCGAAGTTCGACTGTATATGTATATATATTCATATACATTCATCTCATATTGTAAAAAAATAATTAAAATAAAAGGATAACTTAAAACTTTTAGTGCATTAAAAAATAAGTGCAGAACATTTGATTTAAAGTTTATTACAGACAAATACTATAAAATAAAATAATTTTAACATTTTGACAAATTTTACTAAAAAGTAAAAAAAAATCACCCCTTTTCAGACATTTTACAACATTTTCAGCAAATTAAAGCATTGTTCGAAATTTCAATTTTTTTTTTTGTGTATTAACTAAGTGGTAGCAGAGGCACCTTTTCCGTACTTCGTATCACTGAAAATCAGAAAAAAGGTATTTTTGAATCACATAGTTACTCAAGTTTCCCATAAACCGAGATAATTTGTATAAATAGCGCATATACATACATATTTACAGAAATCAATATAAACATCTGTTTACTTAATAATTTCCAAATTGATGTCTGGTAAAATCTTCTTGGTTACTTTACTAACTTAAGCTTTCCTGTAAAATGACTTATCGAGTCTCGTTCGATAAAAGAATAACAGATGGCGCCACAACACTGAAAAGTCTCATTTTTATGATCATGGAAAAGATGGGATCTGATTTTGCGGCGAAAAATTTTACGGTGAGAAACAGTTTTCGAGTTCGGCAGTAATTGCATAAAATGCTAATTTTTAGGTGATAACGTTAGATCGCAGTTTTAATTAGAAGTAGGTACAATATATGCATATACATTTATTAGAAAGTACTTATGTTATCAATTTAAACAAAAATGTATGTAATATAAATACTTATATGCAATTGTATATTCCGAAAAATATAGATACTGTTCATCTACGTGTGTTGAGTAACTATAGGGAAGATGTTAATTTTTAAATAAAATTATATTGTGTTTTTAATTAGTTTTTAGATTAAAAAAATGTAAATTATATTATCAAAATTGAGCAGACACTTTCGATTTATATATATTTTTTCGAATATCTAGAAATATTCTTCACAAATTATACTGAAACTTCTTGGGGTTTGTAAAGAGTATGTTAAGCTTCATGTATTTTAATGAAGGTTTTATCCCGAAGGGCTGTAGAAGACTTGTACCTTAGTGGTCAGATTATAGGGAAAGATACTGTAATTATAGAGAGGGGAATAATTTAGAGTAATTAATGGTGACAAGACTTTGTCCGTGATTACAATTTTCAAAAGTGTTTAGTAAATTTTTGGGTGGCCATGGAGTTTTGCATTTGAACACTGGAGTAATACTTAAACATGGCTTGACACGTGATGCTAAATACGATCGTCAGAGTTTGTATTTGTTATATTTTTAGATGGATGTAGATGACTTAGAGGATAATTATAACACTAGTTGAAGGTTTAACATTTTTACTACTGCAGGACAGTATATAACTACGGAGACACACACTACAAGCACAAGTATAAAATCACATGGTCATAAACCATCACAGTTATAACAGTCCGTGAGATTGTTACAGTTAAGCAAACTTATTGCCATTAATACATGACACATAACATCTTCCTTCTTTAAAAAGTATAGAAAAGTATAAAAAGTAAAGAGGTACATATAAAAGAAATAAATTACACAAAAGAATTATTTGACAACAGGGATATTCAAAGATTATGCATAATATTCCTGATAATCTTTAAAACGTTATCAGGGTTCCCACGGTTCTTAAAAGTCCTTAAAAGTAATTAAGAACTCCTTAATTTTAGCTTTCATTTTTAAGGGCCCTTAAAACTACTTAATTTTCATCAAAGGTACTTAAAAACTCCTTAATTTTTAAATTGGAATGTGGTGTTGCCCAGGCAACGCCGGGTATAATCAGCTAATATATATATATATATATATATATATATATATATATAAGCTTTTATATAAATATATCAGTCATTTTTAAATCCCCAGCAAGTACTGTTTATAATATTGTTTTTATTCACACATTATTTTTAGTTTGATTACTCAAAAAACATGAGATGTATATTTTTCAAAATTAGGTTTTGTCAAATAGATTTCCTTATATTAATTTTTAGGCATTTTTAAAAACTTAATTCTGCCTTGTCTGGTTCATAATCATTAAAATATGTTCCTCAGGAGATAGGGTTAATGCCATTATGTCGTGTATTTCAAGTAGGTCCTTATAACAAGTTACTTTTTTCCTTAGAAAGTCCTTAAAAAGTCCTTAATTTTTGTTCTGGAAAAAGAGTGGGAACCCTGGTTATGGAGGATTAGTTATTCGACCTGAATGAGTTGTTTGAGCAGTATTACACACAGGAATGTGAGTTTGAGATAATATTGGACGTAAACTACCCAGAAACTGACATGTCTGAGCTACTGGAGCAGTGGTAGAATAACTGACTCCGGAAGCTGTAAATAAATCTTCAGCTGTCATTGTAGGATTGATATGACATACAGGTTTAAACACTTTAATGGGAACACGATTTCTGCGATATTCTCTACCATTCTTTCTCTTTATGATGTAAGACCGGGCTGTGGTCCAACTTTAAATATCTTCTCTTTACACCACTGATTATTAAGACAAAACAGCACTTCCTGATTTTTTTTGCAATAGTTTTAATGGGCTAGAATGCAAATCATATATATACTGTCGTTGTTCTCGAAAAAAACAGACGTTTTTGCACAGATCTGCAATCATAATGGGGGTACAAGCTGGAAGGAAAGTGTAGGAATCATAGTACAAATACGACGACCTATTAGAATATCAGCTGGAGAATGTAGTCCATCCACAGCAGCATTTCAGTATTCCATCAGAACAAGATGAGCATCATTCGTGTGCTTTACAGCTTTAATGAGATTCGATTTGATAGCCTGAATACATCTTTCAACTTGTCCATTAGAGTGAGAATATCCAGGACTAGATGGGTTGAAGAATATGTCCCAACTGAAGCAAAACTAGTTTAATTTTTTAGAATGTAATGGAGATTAATTATCAACAACAATTTCCTCACTGATTCCTAAACGGGTAAAATAGGATTTAATGCATTGATGACTGTAGAAAGATTCGTGTAGGATTTCGAATTATAACTGAATATACTGGAAGAGTAGGGATCAGTGTCGGAAAAAAAGTTGCAAAGTGTTGCATAAACAGATGGCGCTGTAGGCGGCATACTATGCAGATTAATGAAAGACACATTGCATGCTTTATAGAAAGCGGAATATGTGCCATTTTTTCCTCATACAACAAAATACTCATGACCATTGAGCAGTACGGTTGTTTTATTGTGCAACTCAGGCCAAAGTCGATTCAAACTATAACTTCTCTTGTGAAACTGAATTAATTTTCGTTAAGAAGATTACAGTTTCACCTAATCATGCACTGGTTAATTTTTTTATACCACAGTTTTCATTTTCTTACAGTTCTAATTTGAAATCCTTCTGACCAGTGGCCAAAGTCGTTGTACTTTGATTCAAACAGTAACTTCTCTTGTGAAACTGAATTAATTTTCGCTAAAAAGATCACAGTTCCATCTAATCATGCACTGGGAAATTTTTTATACCATAGTTTTCATCTTCTTACAGTTTTAATTTGAAATCCTTCTGACCAGCGGCCAAAGTCGTTGTATTTTGATTCAAACAGTAACTTCTCTTGTGAAACTGAATTAATTTTCGCCAAAAAGATCACAGTTCCACCTAATCATGCACTGGGAAATTTTTTATACCATAGTTTTCATCTTCTTACAGTTTTAATTTGAAATCCTTCTGACCGGCGGTCAAAGTCGTTGTATTTTGATTCAAACAGTAACTTCTCTTGTGAAACTGAATTAATTTTCGCTAAAAAGATCACAGTTGCACCTAATCATGCACTGGGAAATTTTTTATACCATAGTTTTCATCTTTTTACAGTTTTAATTTGAAATCCTTCTGACCGGCGGTCAAAGTCGTTGTATTTTGATTCAAACAGTAACTTCTCTTGTGAAACTGAATTAATTTTCGTTAAGAAGATTACAGTTTTACTTAATCATGCACTGGTTAATTTTTTTATACCACAGTTTTTATTTTCTTATAGTTTTAATTTGAAATCCTTCTGACCAGCGGTCAAAGTCGTTGTATTTTGATTCAAATAGTAACTTCTCTTGTGAAACTGAATTAATTTTCGCTAAAAAGATCACAGTTGCACCTAATCATGCACTGGGAATTTTTTTATACCACAGTTTTCATTTTTTTACAGTTTTAATTTGAAATCCTTCTGACCAGCGGCCAAAGTCGTTGTATTTTGATTCAAACAGTAACTTCTCTTGTGAAACTGAATTAATTTTCGTTAAAAAGATCACAGTTGCACCTAATCATGCACTGGGAAATTTTTTATACCATAGTTTTCATCTTCTTACAGTTTTAATTTGAAATCCTTCTGACCAGCGGTCAAAGTCGTTGTATTTTGATTCAAATAGTAGCTTCTCTTCATCTTCTTACAGTTTTAATTTGAAATCCTTCTGACCAGCGGTCAAAGTCGTTGTATTTTGATTCAAATAGTAACTTCTCTTGTGAAACTGAATTAATTTTCGCTAAAAAGATCACAGTTGCACCTAATCATGCACTGGGAAATTTTTTATACCATAGTTTTCATCTTTTTACAGTTTTAATTTGAAATCCTTCTGACCGGCGGTCAAAGTCGTTGTATTTTG
>CM063500.1:117572283-117577283 GCA_032207245.1 Pardosa pseudoannulata | reverse complement strand
AGTTAAAAACAGGTCTCGAATGTCTCAAAGATTTATAGTCTATCGAAACAAATACACTTTAGAATTATTTAGTAAACCTGCTTATCTTTCATCCAATATTTATTATTTTTTAATTCCGATTGCATTGTATTGTGTACAATGTCATTTGACACTCATCCTGAATATAGCATTGTTTAATATTGAGAACTCTGCAAATTATAAGCAAAACACTTGTAGAAATTTGGGATTGTTTTTATAAAAACCTTGATTTCTACACGAGTATACTTGCTAACCTCATAACAATGAACGCATATTATTACAAGATTCATCCTAATCATGTGCTAAAGTTTCAAGGATTTTCATACATTACTTTTTACACGGTTATCCAAAACATATTCGTTTTTCTTTAATTTGTTGACGATCCTCTATGGGGTTTTGGGAAAAATTCTTTGTTGAAATAGAGGACGTCTACCATCCTGTTTACACGCCTGAGGTTTCAGGATAATTCCTCTTGTATTTTTCTAGATATTCAACAAAATGTCTAAAATCGCAAGTGTCCGGTCGTCATTGGCAATATAGTATATGTATATATATATATATATATATATATATATATATATATATATATATATATATATATATATATATATATTCGGTGTAGCGCACCTAGACGGGAATTATTCCTCCCCTGCAAACTTCAAATAATTTTTTTTCTGTACATTGTATAGATAAAAAAGTTTTTAACTAACTAGGTTATTTTAAACAAAATAAAAATAAAATGGTAAAGGTGAAATTTTCGTTATACGATTTCGCTGCATAATTTTTGCCACTCAATATCCTAATGCAGGTCTGCCTAAATATGACATAGTCTTTAATATGTATTTCTCTGATGAAAATATTTTTTTTCTTCTGTCTCACCAGATTCCGTCCACACCGAAGAAAAGAAAGACAAGACTCGTTTTATCGCGACCAGTTACTTGACGGTCCGACCCGCCGTGAAAGACGATGGGTCGAAATTCGCATGCGAGGCCTTCCATAAAGCTCTTGACCACAGAATGAGGACCGAGGTCACACTCAGTGTCCTCCGTGAGTACCATCTATCTACCTATGTTTACTTAGATACATATAACTATACATGTATATGCATATTAATATACCTAGTAGTTGCAAAGCTTGTTTAAACAGGTTAAACTATTGGAGCAAATGCTAAAAAGTAATGCTAAAAGTGAACTAAATTCCCCGGAACTACAGCCACTCGGGGTCATGACCTACGGAGCTATTCTCCGTTTTCGAAACCAAGGGACCTTGGTGTGTAAATCATATGTCCCAGTGAAGTGGTCAACCTTACGTGGAACCCTCAATATTTAATTAACAATCATGCTTGGTTCTCATTTTGTCTACCCCTTGAAGGGATGAGCCAACCTTGGTCAGTTCGAGTATCGAATCTTGGAATGTTGTCTTGGGAATGCGAAGCGTTAATAAAACAAAATTGGCTACTGAAAAGTAATGCACAAAACAAATAATTAAGAATTTTTAAGTCTTGCAGACGTGAACAATATTGGAATGGTAACTTTTCCCTTCAGCCATCAAGGAATATTTAAAACTCTGTCCGTCCATTCCTTATCAACTCTGTTTATTCCTCACCTTAGTTAGCTTCCTTTTATGAAATCTTTCGGAAATGATTTTGTTAATGATCTTTTGAAAGAACATTGTTAGGCAATGTAGAAAGGAATATGGTTATCGGATACTTGTTTAAAATTGGCTCCTTTCTTCTCCAAGAAGTACACTCGTTTCTCACAATGTGCTGTTATTTATTGCACAGAAACTCTGCGACATATACAATAAAAAAGAGAAGGTATTATAGTCATAACAAGTGAAAGTGCGTGTATTACTTATACATATGTATATAAGCCCATACATATACCTGAGTAGTTATTAAAATCACATCAGCCCATCTCCTCACCTTTTCTGTAAATGAGGTACTGGATTTAAAAAAATGCGGAAACCTCTGTGTTGCGTAATTGAACCTAGTTGTCTATAGTGCCAAGAGATGGCGCCAGGTGTTCCAGAAAAAGAGGAACAGACTATGTTCTAAAGAATGTTTTTTTTTGATTTTAGTTAGTTCTTAGTTATGTAATGTTGTGAGTTCGTGCTGTATGTGGTATATGTGAGTGCTTTGTCTAACGGGGAAAAGGGCTAAGTCCCCTGTAAATATGTCGTGCTGTGTGTGGAATAAAATATAAAAAGACCTAGTTTGCGTTGTATTTATAAGCTTATAGGTCCCATAGCTGTCACTTTACAGTGGATCTCCTATTCCAGCATTACTACACAGGTAAGCACGCATACACTATTGTTTATTTTTCTGGTACTCATCCGTTTGGAATGAGAAGCTTATATGAGAAATTTTGTGTTACGGTAGATTTTTTAGAACTGAACCTGCATGTAATGTCGGGTAGACATTCCTCAGTCATTTCCTTAATGTTGGAACTTTGTTTTATCATTAGAAATTTTTATTGTTAAAGAGTTTTGTTCCAACCTCTGGTATATACCAATATCCCCAATGAACCCAACGTTTTTTCCTCTTTTAGACGCTCCAGGACAACCCCGGATCGAAGGTTATCGAGAAGGAACGACGGTGAAAGCTGGAGAACCCCTGACGCTTGTTTGCCTTTCGGAGGGTGGCAACCCGCCCCCTAGACTGGTGTGGTACCGTGGCAACGCTCAGATAGACGCAACGTACCATTTGTCCGAATCGGATGGTGTGACGTCCAACAACTTGACGCTGGTGGTCAGTGCCGAGGATAACACGGGGGCGTATCACTGCCGGGCAACAAATGCGGTCGTGCAGGAACCGTTGGTCACCTCCATCAAGCTCAATGTTTTCTGTAAGTGTATGTCCTTTCAGTTCTTAGATTCAAACACACACATATGTGTATATTCTGTATATATATCTGTGCGTGTAAGTGTATATACATAAATACATAATATACTAACGTATGCATATGAGTGCATGTTTGTGCTTGTATAAGCACAAACACATGTATATGTGTCTGTAAAATGTATATGTGGATGCATTATTTAAGTACATATTTGTGTGCGTGTTTTGAATATCATGAAGCAGTTACATTTACTTTCCCGACAGGAAGCCAAATCTGGCGACTAAATTGTGTTACTAAACTTGGCGACTTGGCAGCACTATTTGTCCCTCTTACAGGTCTTGTGATGATCACTTCCATTACACAGGATTCGAACCTGTCAGGGGAGTCTCCAGTTGATTTCGAACCCTGTCGAATTTGTTGTAATGAGTATTTTATTCCATTTGAAATGAAAGAAAGTTACCCATATTGAATTGGGTGTAGTAGAGAGATGGAAGTGAATACACGGAAATTCTGAAATGAGTTAAATATGAATTTTTTAGTAGCTCTTCTGCGGAACTTCTATGTATAGTACACGTACATGCCGTTATATAGTGGTGTGAGCTATCCAATTAGTTCATTAATAGTTAATCATGTGATGAATCAGGATGAAACGAAACTAATTTATATAGCGAAGTTATGAAAGAATTGTTGCTGAGACTAGGAGAAATTAATTTTGTTATGTGCGAAGTCGTCAATTTACCAGAAGGAGACGGAAAGGACAAAAGAGTTCTGCCAAAAAATGTAATTTAAGAAAAAAAAACCGACCAAAATTTATTTTTAAACACAATTATTACTAAACTGGTTAGTTTTAGGTTAAAATCTCATTACAGATACTACATTTTATACAAGTGTAGTATAGAATGGCACGAGTGACTCATTTGGTGATTTTCAGATTTGTCTACTAAGATGTGGATCCGTGGTCCTACGGAGGCACCCCGAGGTGGCATCGTGACCTTGAGCTGCGAGACGGACGTGAGCAACCCCCGTCCCGAACTGACCTGGTGGATGGACGGTCGTGAGCTTCAGGATGGAGAGGTCACCCACAAGTCCACCCGGGACGGATGGATTACCACTTCCAACCTGACCATTACTCTCACCAGGCAGGTAAATTCATGTTCACCATTTCATCATATACACGAGCATGTATTGATCTTCCTTGACTTACTGTAGCGCGGTTTGGTTTCGACATCAATATTCACATAAAAAACTGTTTAATAAATCGTGTTTATTATATAAACGTAATAATTTAAATCAAATTTAAAGTGATGTCGTATCTTTTGAGCAGAAACGTATTCCTTATAACTGCCTATTTTTGATTAAATATATATAAAGAAGTTCTATTCCAGTAGTTATCAGAGTTTTAATTACACGGAATTCTTGAATAAATACTGCTTAAGGAGAAATAAAGGGCCTATTGTTAATCACTGATTAGACATAAACGTAAAAACTAAGCAATAAAAAACAACGTAATAATGTTGATAATACTTACAAAATGTGACAGCCCTCAGGGACACTTCTCCTTTAGGAGTGTAAGGGCTTCACGAACCCGGGGTGCCTGAGTGATCTTTCCTTCTACGTCTTCTCTGGTAGTCATGAACTTGCCTCTGTAGTGCTTGTTCTTTACTGGGGTTGACTACATTAAGCTTCGAACCATGACGGGCCTCGCATAGGTCAGCTGCAGCTCTATAGCTGTCGTGGTTGCTGTCGTGGTGACTGGTCTTCAGTTCGCATGGTGCTGTATGGACATACTAGTCTGCGTCAGAGTAAGAATTCTCTTACAAAAGGTGACATGGAAGCAAGAATGTTTTAACTAAATTTTACAAGTAAAATAATACATTGAAGAATGTTTTACCTCTTCTTGTGCTATACATATCAGTTACCATTATTATGTACGTATTAGTTACTACTTGCAAGTCTAACATATTTGAGGCCGGTCTCACCAAATTAATTGAACGGCTAACCGCAATTAATCTCTGTTTAAACAGAGAACTGCGTTCCACTATTGGTTGACGCCATGGGTTAATCACGGTTAGCTGTTAAACGACTATTATGATACCGGCCGTAGTTAGTTGAACATGGCTTCAATATTGTGCAACTTCACCA
>CM063500.1:117529618-117572183 GCA_032207245.1 Pardosa pseudoannulata | reverse complement strand
ATTCAAACTCATTGGTTTATAGTAATTACATTTTCAGAATGGCAACAATTACAATCAAAATAACAACAAGTTTATTGCTTCGTTTCAAAGTCCTGAAGTTATGCCATTTCTCCTGCACGCTACAGTTTTTGCCTTTTAAATATCGGGAATTAATTGTTCATTTCATTTATTGTAACAGAATGTCAGTTTTAGCTTCTGATCGCTGATCATTTTATTTAGATCTCATAAATGGCTGAATATGGTGCACATCATGCTACTCACGGAGAAGCCAAACCCTCTATTTTTGAAGTTATTGGACAGGAGAATTTGGTTACAGGCCTTCGATTGGCTTTCAGACATATTTTTAAGGTTTATTTGAATTATTATAATATTTATTATACGGGAAAACTATCAAATTTTTTATTGATTTTGTAAAAATAAAACTGTAAAAAACATCAAAACTGAACAATAAAACACTTTTATTTAGATATTTAAGTGGATGCTGTTCACGATAATTAAAGTCGACAAAAATACCAAGGGGTACCCTGTTCTAATAAAACACACTATCAGAAAATCAATTATATTTTTTCACACCAATATAACATTTTATAAAATTATAGTAATTCCTACTTTACATATATTACTCTTTTTAGTTTTAATCACAGATTGCGTAGAAATTTCATATTAAATTCTTTAATCAGATAACCTATATTTTTCAGCAGGGTTGGCATGATTTAAATCAGTTGATTTTTTTTTAAAAAAATCACTGATTTAAATCATTTTTTTTTTTTCAACTTCTTTTGAAACCTATATTCCAAAGACAGGAGAGTTGGAAATCAGTCAGCACAGTAATACCAATAAGTAAATAAGTATAAAAAGATAGCATGCACTTTCCAAGAATTTAGGGGTTGTTATCATAAAGTATGTAGTAGGGGTAGTGCAATAATTGATTATGACTGGTAGAATTCATTTTATGTAATGGAAGGTAAAGAGAGTATTACTGAACTTGAAATCCAGTTTGTTTACCAAATAACAACAGCCGTAGCTTCATCTGCTGGAATGGAAAGACAGTTTTCTTCTTTTGGTATTGTTCATTCTAGCCTTCATAACCAATTAGGAGTGGATAAAGCATCAAAGCTAGTGTTTTTATTGAAACAATTAAATCCCTAATTCGGTGCTAAAAAAATAATGAAATAATTGTGATTTGTTTTTTTAAATAAATAGTTTGCATTAAATGAATATTTAATTTGTTCTTTAAATTTACATCTTATTTAGTTTGCACTATCCAATTACAAAATAATGGAATGTATTTAGATTAAAATTTATATATTTAATTTTAGGTAATCAGTGTGTAGAATATACTTAGATAAGATGTTACTTCTTATAACAAACTATTCTATGTATATTGCAAAAAAACATAAAAACAACAATTAAAATTAGTATTCAGAAAAAAATCAAAAAAATCCTATTTGAATCAAATAAATCTGATTTTTTTTTTTTTTTTTTTAAATCATGATTTTTTTTCAACCCTGTTTTTCATATATAATCTTAATCACTAACTTAATGTTCAATAATTACCTATTTCTTTTTTACAGAGTAATTTAACACTCACTCTTGCAGCATCACATTTTTTTACAGCATTTCAACTGCTGTAAAAAATTATTTTAATGTCATAATTATTAAATTATGCCTTCATAACTATGAATATTTTTTGTGTTTCAGCATATTTTGGTAAATTCCAAGTTCCAGGGGCCCGCCACCATGTTTTTGGCTCTATTTTTGTACAAGTGATCTTCAAATTGTCACCAAGTGATGTTTACAATTTGTGTATTGAGTTTATACCCAATTTCAAAGCATATTTTGAACAAAAAAAGGTTTAAAATTTTGTTAAGATGAATACAAATTTAAATTTGAGATTTTAATGTATTTAAAAGAGCTTTTGTACTGTTTATTGAAGTAAACTGTGCAGAATTTTTGCAATAAGTGCAAATTAAGCAAAATATAAGCATTAGCTGGTTATATTTAGGCAATTATGCTTATAAAATATTTAGTTATATTTATAAAATACGGTTGCTATTTAATGAAATTATTTTAAAACTATCAAAAGATTAAAAAATAATAAAGTACGGTACAAATTACTTCTAGAAATTATTAGCTTAAAATGGAAATATAAGAACGGAGTAAATGTTTTAAATAAATAATAAATTTTTAGCTTAAAATTCTGAAGAAAGTAAGGGAGTGAAATGATTTTTCTTATCTAAGTGAGGTAAAGCTACCCTTGATCTTCTGTAACAATAACGGTAAACAGTTGTAATAAAATTACTTTTATTACTTAGCGTATCACTTTTAACAATGTAAGACACTATAAAATAATATAGTTTAAAAATATTTCTTTATCATTTTGTATTAAATTAAGACACAATTTTGAATGAAGTTCAAAAGAAGTAAATAAAAAAATATAAATGTGAAATATAACATCACTTGTTACCCTTCGAAAATTAAGCATAAAATATAAAATAAATAAAGCGCTAACCTAATTTATGTATCCTGAGTTGTTGGTGAATATACAAGTTTGATCTGATTTAAAAAATCCTGAAAAGCATCTTGCAGATTTGCTTTTATTTTCCTCCACATAAATTCACAACAGTACGAATCAAATTGATTTTTCACGCTTGTGAACTGTATGGAGGGGTCTCTTAATTGAGCTCCACAAGCCCTCAATTATATTGGTGTGAGCTCCAGTATTAAATATAAAAAATGAAAAAAAAATACCACAAGAGCTCAGGCAAAATGGGCAAACATCCATAGCACAGCCAAAATGGACAAAGACTTGAAATGGATGCTAGAAAATCCAAATTCAGCGGTCTTGGATTATTGTTACGTACAGGAACCAATAAATGTCAGATATTCAAATCACGTGTTATTTCCCCACAACACCCTAAAATAAAGGCGCCAATTGACACCCCCACCTTTTTTAGGGGGTGGTGGAAGAGTCCGAAAAGAAGAGCAAGGTTTGCCAGAAAATAGGGTTCTAGATTTTGGCGATATCTCCCACGCTTGATGTACCTGCTAAACTGGTTTCTAGGGGTCCTCTAAATTTGGAAACAGCCCAAATTTTTATTTTGTTTGTAAAAAAATCTGAATTTAGTATAAAACAATAAATTTAATATATTTTTCAGGTGTTAGCAGAGAGTTCACCAGAGAGGTATGGTCTGCTACATCAGTATTTTGATGAAGGTTATACAGTTATAGATTCTATATTTCAATACATTCATTTTCGCCTCAAAGGTAATAATTTTAAGATTTTACTTTCATGATTTTTTTATTATTATTTGCTTTGGTTGATAACAAGTTTAGTTGTTTTGCAGTAGGTAATTATTTTCAAAGTGAAATTTACATTTTCATACTTCAGTGTCAATGGATTTCTTCAAACATAAAAAACATTCTGAATTAAAACAACAGCAAAAAATAACAAATTATATATGATAATAAACTGAGTATTTAAATTTTAATTCCCATAGAAGTAAAATCTTATGAACTTTATGAATCATGAGCAAGAAACAAAACACCTAACAATAAATATAAATGTATAAATATAATATAATAATATGTGTACATAATTATATACAAATAGTACAATATTATCCAATAATACATATATGTATTATATTATAATATAAATATTGTACATGTATACCCATATAATACATAATAAAACATAAATGTTAAGTTTTCTTGCTATGAACACTTAAAGTTCAATACAGTACTTTTTACTTCATTAAGGTCCACATTCCTCCAACAGTTACAAATCAACACAAAATGAAACTTATAAAATATAATAAAAAACATATACTGAAAAATTAAATACAAGTTAACCCCCCCCAATTATATAATAAAAAGCTTACCAATATAAAAATAAAATCAGGACCTGATTGGTCAGTTTTCAACAATAGAACCATGACAGAGTGTGTGGTCCATAAGGCCTACCGTATTTCGAATGGATACAATAACCATCCCCTCTTATATAACAATGGGAAAAGTGATTAACAAGTGCAGCTAGCCCGAAATAAATACACCAATACATGTACCCTCCTAACATCCATAAAACTATTAACATAATACACAAAATATCAATAAAGATAATCACAAACATTATCTAACAAATACAATAGACACATAAAAACATATTCAACCACGTATCATCGTTCCATCCAGAATATCCCTATTACATGTCTGTGTTCTTATATTTTGATGAGTGTCATGGGGCAAATTCTAATTTTGATGATAGGTGAAAGTTTTACAAAAACTTTTATTGTCTGAAATAACTTTCCTATGATCACTTCAGGTGGCTAATATGACACACACACACACACACACACACACACACACACACACATATATATATATATATATATATATATATAAAACAAGTCGAGTTTCAAGGCAAATGAAATCCTGTTTAACTCTATTAATGTTTCATTGCTTTGAAGGTATAATTCAAACAGAACTCATTGGTTTATAGTAATTACATTTTCAGAATGGCAACAATTACAATCAAATTAACAACAAGTCCATTGCTTTGTTTCAAAGTCCTGAAGTTATGCCATTTCTCGTGCACTCTACAGTTTTTGCTTTTTAAATATCGGGAATTAATTGTTCATTTCATTTATTGTAACAGAATGTCAGTTTTAGCTTCTGATTGCTGATCATTTTATTTAGATCTCATAAATCTAAATATGGTTTGCACATCATGCTAAACTCACGGATAAGCCAAACCCACTATATTTGAAGAACAAGTGACACGATATGGAAGGCCTCACAATTGGCTTTCAGACATATTCAAGGTTTATTTGAATTATTATAATATTATTATTACGGGAAATAACTATAAATTTTTTATTGATTTTAAAAACCCCACACTGAAAAACATATAATAATTAACAACAAAAGATGCACAGAATAAACAAACTCGATGTGATTACCCGTTGATTCTTTCGGATTATAACACTACAGAACACAATTAACACAAAAAATAACAAAAAACAGAGATAGTGTGGTCTTTCAAAAATCAGAGTTTACAACACAATAAAAATTAAATCAATAAGAAAATGAAAAAAATAAATTAACACAAGAGTTAAAAATGAACAGAGACTCGACCAGAACTCTTGAGAGGTCTATCCAAAGCACAATACTCATATTGGGTCGTTACCATAAAATTCAAAATAAAACTTAAACGCACGAGCACAAGAGTGACAGAAAGCATTGGTCTTTCAATTTAAAAAAAATTTAGAAAACAGTTCCCTTTTAAAAAATAAGCTGATAATTATGTAAATTTCCAACTAACAACCTTATAAGCCCACACACACACACATATATATATATATAAAGACTGAAAGTCTACATTTATATATGCCTTTGTAATACAGAATTTTATGTCTGTTATATATATCTAAATGGTTGTCCCCTATTATAATGGTGAAAAGTTTTTTAAAATTTTTTTGAACACACACACTATTATCCTTTTCTTTTTACTCCAATATTGTAGCATATGAAATATTTTTAATATATTAAGATTTAACTCATGCTACATCGAGCTTAATTTAACAAAACCATGTGAGAAACAAAAAATGTGCTGAAAATTAAGCATCTCATTAGAAAGTTGTAAATTTTTCAAATGGCATTTTAAATGCATAATTAAAAGATTGCTTACTAAATGACAGTTAAGAGCTGTTACCTCCCACTCTTAAAAGTAAGAGATGGATAACTAAGTTATCGGTATATATGAAAAAGGTTATGTGCAGTGGAAGCTTAAAAATAATGATGGCTAGAGCAAATAATAACTATATAATATTTAATGGAACATACCAGTCTTGGTATCTGTACAAAAATAAGTTTGCTATTCACAAACCTTAAAATAAAAAAACATACTTGGCAAAAAAAAGCTTGAAATCATGCAGCGGTAAAAAAAAAAAAAGTCCAACAACGGTAGCTTTAAACACGACTTCGCCAATCCGTCAGTCTACCTCCTTGGCTATGTGCAGCAGGCGTCTTCGCTTCACCTCGAACTCTCACTAGAACTCGAACACAGACACGAACTAGAACTACTTCACTGGGAGAAAACATCAGCTTTTATATCTGCCGGGTAACATCTGCTGCACCGATCTCCACCGTCCGACACTCTTGCTCGTCGCTCCGCTCACCGCGACATAAGCATGCTCGCCGTCAACATGTCACGTTCGTACGCTCCTTCCATGACGCACACTTATTCGCCCTTGTCTTTAAGGTGAGGGATAAGTGAAATATTTGATTTTTAAAATAAGGGAAATTTACAAATTATCTAATATTTCCTAACAAGAGCATATAAAAATATGAATTTGCATTTTAGTGACATATTCTAATAACTTTAAGTCCTGTCAACAGGGAAAATATGTCTGTTGATCTTTGTACTGCTTTAGAAATGAACTTGCGTCTTTGATACAAGGAGTGTTAACCCTTAGCGCTCTGCATGTTTTTGTACCACTGCCTACAACCAACTCCGACACATTTTTGCAACAGAACGAGTGTGAAGAAGGAGTCTTATTTTAAGTGAGAAGAGTGACACTTGCTTCTGAATGTTTTTGATTTTATTTATTTTATACATATGCACCTTCTTCTTGTAAATGAAAAGTAAATTTTAAATTTTGTAATTTACCATGATGTGATATCTTTGGAAACAATCTCCCATGTGCATTCTGGGTTTACTCGGTCACTAATAGTTTCTTGTAATAAAAGGAAAAACATGGAGGGTGTACAAACTGATATTAAGATATCCTCTATATAATAATAGCCTAAATTGTCTGTCCTTGAATTTATGAAGCTGTTGTACCTAGAATGGATAGAGGCATTCATATTGTTTTTTTGATGAGTTAGGGTTAGCAAAATTCAAAGTGAGTTCGAAAACATTCGAAATCCAACCCTTCCTCCTCTTTTCACGTATTTAATGCCATTATTTCAAGCCCTATTTTCCCCAGTTAAGAGTAGAACATTAAATTTATCAATCTATCACATAATAAATAGGTAAAAGTAACATTTTTCTAACGTTATGACATCATTAACCATCTCAGCCAAATGATGGGCAATTGGTTAGGGTGCTGACCTTTGGTGCCAGAGTTCGTGGGTTTGAATCCCACTGTGGCATGGATGTTCGTTGCTGTTCGGAATCGGCTTTAAACTGTAGGTCCTGGTCTCATCAGGCCTTGTGTTACAAAAAGTAGACTATAGCACTCCAAACCAAACCTTTAATCATATTTTATTTTATAAATATCGTCTGCATTACCTTCATATGTTTTATCGCTGAACTTGGATATTACGTAAATAATTTTCTTTTATATTTGTATTAAATAATAGATTACACACATATGTGCTAATTTTAAATTGTATTGGTGATTATTTGTTGCAATGAAAATTTTATCGCGGGTATTAACAACAAATTAGGAATCTATTTCATGGACTAATATATATCTTTGAAAAATAAGAAGTTTGTTCATTTGTGTTTTTTATAGATAACCACACAGTTTGCAATCGATTTGCTCAATTTTGGACATCATTCATATATACCACCAAATAATCACTGTCAATATTAAAACCTCTACTGTCCATCGTATCACTTAACATGACAAGATAAATAAAAGTTGGCAACTAACATGCAGTCAGTAAAGATAAATAAATTATTGAGCGTGTACCAGGTAATTCTCAGCCAAAAAACAAACCATTTTTTTTACCTGCTGTTTTTTACCAACTTTACAATTCTAGGAAATTAAAAATTTTTCTGATCCCATCATATGATGGGCTATATGTTAGTTAAAAATAAAAAACACCTTGATATAAATATATATATATATATACACACATATGCATCTGTGTGTGTATATATATACTTTATAGAATACTTAGTCAGAAATGTGTGTATGCATATCCGTCTCTCTTTCTCTCTCTGCATATATGAAGTGTGGCGAAATTAAATCCACCAGTTACCTAAAATTAGGCCCCTATTATTTTTAATTGCCTAAGCTTACTGACTTTTTGGGTAAAGCCCAGTCTAAAAAACCCACTCTAAAGTGGGTTTTATTGGTTCTTTTAAAAATTGATGATATTTTTATTTATCTTCTGAAATTGTTATCTTAGTTTTTTACTTTCTTTTAATTTTATTCTGTGGAATTATATATATAATCTATCAAAATTCAGAAAAATATTTGCAAATCTATGGTAAATCCAGCTTAACAATTTAAAAAATTTTCAATTCTTTTGTCACCAAGAAAGGGATAGTGTGAAATTTCTCTTCTTTCATTGTGAAAAACAGGTTGTGTTGACTGTTGAGAAATGACCTTACCTTGTTCCTGGGACGACTCTTTTTTTTTTTTTTTGTTATATACTGATTGCCTATTACCTTTGACAAAAATTTTATGCAAAAAAGTTTTAAAAATGTTTTCTTAAATGGAGAAAGAATAGAGATAAAATTCTTTGTTAAAATAACATTCAAATATGTGGTATATGTCAATATATAACATTTTGTGTGTGCTGTCAGTAAACTTTTTTATAGTCTTTACACTGATTTACTTCTATTAATTAAATTTAAGGTTGGTCATTTTGCCGGCAAAATGCTATTTTTGTCAAGACAGTGGCAAAAACTGGAAAAAACCTGGTAAAAAATGGCAAAATCTAGAAAAATTGGGTGGATTTTAAAAATGTACAAAATAATTAATAACTAATAAATAACAAAATAATAAATAATTTTATACATAATACTATTGAGACTTAAATCAGAATATCAATTAGGTATTTCATTAGTATTAATTTGACAATTTAAACAATGTAAAATAATTTTCATTCGTGTTAGAAATGAAAATACAATATTCTATTTTTGTAAATAAATTTATATGATAGAGGCATGGAATAAAAAATGTTTTCTTTATTTATCAATTTAATATAGTAATGTTGTCTTTAATTGTAATGTGTATATATACATATATGATATATGTATTATATAAGTACTAAAAACATTTAAACCTACAGTTTGTAGGGGAAATAAGCTAATAATTACATTAAAAACAACATTGCACATAAAAACTTGCAAAATCAATCTTCATTTTATCTTTTTTATGTATCTCTAGGTAGTATAACTTTAGATTTAGATTACTGTTTCAATAACACATTGAATATTCTATGTTAAAAAAAAGAAAACATTATGTATCTTTACGATTAGAGTTAAAATTAGTAAAAGTTAAAATAGTTACATCCACATTAATAAAATATATCCATTTTTGCCACTTGGCATAAAGTGGCAAAAATGTATTTTTGCCAGGACAGTTTTTATCAGTTTTTTCCACCTTTGGCAAAAACGTGCCAACCCTAATTAATTTACAATTTCTTGAATATTAAGTTAATTAATAAAAATATCAGTTTTAGCAATTTAATCTTTTCTGAAATAAGGTACTTCCCCTGCCATCTCCTCTTAAAACCAGACCCCCAATAAAACCCTGATAAACCCAAAAAAACCCACCCAAGTTGGGTTTTTCTTAAAAAAAAAACCTGGGTTTTTTGCAACTCTGCTTACTGGGCAATGAGAAGCCTAAACAATTAGCAGTAATGGTACCATAGGTGAAAGCAGCAAGTCTGTAGTAGAACTTTATTTAAGACAATGCAACAGACATCTTTCTTTGGCGAGATCAGAATAATGAATGATACATGAAAACACTTACACTTACAGAGTTTGGCCCAAAGTATTAAGTCAGCCTTCTTAATAGTCAGAAAAGAATTTAAATCATTGGAAAAATGAGCCATTCACTTGGGACAGCTGGGAAATGTGGCGAGTAAACAGAAAGTTTGTATTTATTTCAGAGTTAGCTTTGGGGAATGTGAAGAGAATTTTACGTTATCAAACACTCCTTTGAATAACATATTTTGTGGCTGGGAAAATAGATATGAAAGAATTCGAATGGGAAGGTAGAATCTTAAAGAGATATTTTAAGTGTAATAATTTTGATATATTACTTACATACACACATATATATAGATATATTTATACACATAGCTATGTGTGTTTAATATATTACTTAAAGAAAAGTGTGAAAAGAGCATGCATGTATAAATTTACTTATAAATATGTATGTATATATATATATGTAATGTAAAAATTTAATACTTTAATCCTAAACTAAAATTACTAACACCTCTATTAAAAAACCACCAAATCTGCAATTTCATCATCTTTTTAGTGGACTTTCGGCATTAAATTCTTTTGTCTCCTTCCTGTTGGCGAGCTTAACTCGCCAACCTATATTGATGGTTAAGAGCACTTTGAGCACTTCTAATTTGCAGAGTTAACAAATTCCTTTCTCGCGCGGGTAGCATCCCCAAGGTTATATAAGACTGTGCGACCATCCTTTGTTGGGTTTTTGCTCTATACGTTGCCTAATGCTACAAAACTTCTCCAGAAAATCGTATTCTTTTTCAGTGACAACTACATCCTGTCAACTCTGTTGCATCCTCGTAGTATAGCAGGCCACACTATGTTATATATATGTGGTAGCCTGGCTGACATCGAACCTGGTGTTCGATGCATGCATCGAGCAAGCGAAGTTCTACTTTTACGGTATGGCAACAACCCTCCGCAGTGGAACGCCAATATTGACGAAGGCCTGACGTGGGTTGGATGGTACCGAGTGCAGACAACACTTCTCGGTGACCGATTGATCACCAAGACGGTCACTGATGTTATGCCAGACGGGCACTGATGTCCAGCTTCATTTTAATTGTCCCTAGACACCATATAATTTGTAAATAGTTTCATTAAATAAGTTTGTGTTAGTTAAGCTTTTGCGGCATCTTTTCCACTGTGGGAATAAATCTCCCACATATATATATATATATATATATATATGTATGTATGTATCTATATATATATATATACACATATATATATATATGTATATATATGTATATATATGTATATATATGTATATATATATATATATATATATATATATATATATATATATATATATATATGTGTGTGTGTGTGTGTGTGTGTGTGTGTAATATATCAAAATTATTAAAATTAAAATATCTCTTAGAAATTCTCCTCTTTTCTATTCTTATTCCTTTTAATCTATTTTCCCAGCCTTAATTGAAAGGAGTGTCTGCAACTTAAAATTCTTTTAGCAGTTTCTCAAAGCTAGCTCTGCATTACAGGCTAATTTTCTACCCACTCTCCATGTTTTCCAGCTGTCTTAATCAAATAGCTCACTCTTTTTAATGATCAAAGTTCTTTTTTACTGTTAATAGCACTGACTAAGCTATTTCCTCCTCTCGGCATCTTGCTGTAACGCCCACTTCTGTAAAAGCAAGATGTTTTCATGATCATTCTATCTTCTGCCGCTAACAGAGTAATATGTCACTTTCAAAGTTTTAAGTTCTCCTTTAGGAAATACCCAGAAAGCATCTCATCATTACTGCTAGCTACCTAGGCTCCTCCTTGCCCAGTAGCCCAGGAAGTAATAGCAATAGGAGCTACCATTCTATGTGACCGGCAGATAAAATGTTACTGATTTACATGTAAATATATATATATATATTTAACATTACAGAATTAATATATGCGTGTCTATATACATATCTATGTACACAGACTCAAACACATAGACACACATATATGTATATAAAGCCATATTATATGTGTGTGTATCCACATTCATGTTTATGATATATGAAGATCCATGTATTTTTCCAAGCATGTTAATATGTAAATATTTATCCTACTTTATTAATTTATGTATGTGTTTATGGATGTACTATATTTTGATTATGTTAGTAACATCTTTTCACTTTTTTACTATAGGGGGACTATTTACAGAAACATTTTATGGTTTGAAACGTTTTCCTGATCCAAGGTCGTTGGATGTTTCAAAAAAGAAAGTAATCAGTTGGGTGTTCTTATCTGTTGTGGGTCCTTATTTACAATCTCAACTGAAAGTCTTGTATGAGACTATACAAACAAAGAAAAGTGAAGGTACTCTGCAATATAAAGTAAGTCTTTTGACACACTATATGCATGGTTTGCTTTGGAGTGCTACGGTCTACTTTTTGCAACACGAGGGCTAATGAGACCGGGACCTATAGCTTAAAGCCGAATCCGAATGGCTACAAACATCCATGCCACTGTGGGATGTGATGAGGCGATTTAGATCAGTTATATAATTGATTCATTCATACAAGAAGTAAAATGCTCGGCATCTAAATCTAACCTCATCACATCTTTGTAAAAAGAGAGAGGACCATAAAATTATATTCTACGGATATTGTTGTCTTGTACAGTGGTCTCGGGCGGGGTTCTGATCCCAGTCCCAGATTAGAATCCCATCTCCATACTTGACATTAAATAAAAATGTACCTTTGTGGAGTTATTTATGAGTCCCTAAGGGACAGTGTCCAATTAGAAGGGATAAGGTTTTCCACGTTGGCGGTCTCAAGGCGAGGTTTAAGCAGACCAATTATATTCTTACAACTATCCCGATTGGATGATAAGAAGGAAAAGGGGACAAGGATAAAATTAATAAAATAAGAAAATTGAAAAAAAAAAAAAAGAAAAAGTGAAGGTGTTCAATAGTTGAGACGAGGAGAGAGTCCAACAGAAGGTGTTGGATAGTCAAGACGAGGAGAAAATCCGACAGAAGGTGTTCGATAGTCGAGATGAGGAGAGGAGTCCGACAGAAGGTGTTTGGTAGTCCAGACGAGGAGAGAAGTCTGACGGAACGTTTTTGAGAGTCCAGTCAAGTCCGACGGGAAGTGTTCTTGATCAAATAGCACGGCTGCACCCCAAACACTCAGGATGAAGCCCCTGACCAGACCGACAAAAGATCCATAGATATCCATCAACCAGCAGTGTTCTGGGCACACCATTTTAACTCCCCAAGGGTACCCCCTTTTACATACATTTTGAAATTGAGATTAGGTCCTCTCTCTTATATTTACATAATTACTTAAGTATTGAAAAATTATTGTCAGTACTAATTTAGAAGGTGTTGATAAAGCATATTTTATGAAAATTAGAATCAGTTTGTGTATATATAGATGTATATATATTATAATAAATTTACTTTTTTTATATTAAGCTAGTTTCGGATGCTATAATTTAGCTTTTAGTTTATTTTCATATCTTATGTCTGTAGTTTCTCGGAACCTGTGGTTAAATTTAGTACTAAAATACTTTTACACAATGCAATCAAAATAAAATTCCACTATACATTTGATCACAGGTTAGAACTCAAATAAAAACGAGAACTACATGACACGGGATTCAAACCTACGCACTCCGGTACCGAAGGCCAGCACCCTAACCAATCGACCATCGTTCGGCCTCTAAATGCATGAAGAGTCATTATTGTTTATGTTTGTTGATTTCATATATATGTAATGTCTGGAATTTAATAGCTGCCATTTATAATTGAAAATAGCCCCTATTATTTTTAATTGGTCAGACTTAGCGAGCAGTGAGTAAGCCTATGTAATCTGCAGTCGTGGCTCCATTACAAAGAAGTTTGTGAGGTAACTTTAAGTTTATTCTGGATTAAAAAAAAGACATCTTTTTCTGGCAAGAGCAAGCAATTAATGATACATGAAAACAGTTTTCTATTATGAAGTGTAATCCACAGTGAGAAATGAGTTGAATTCTTTCTCAAGAGAGCGGCTTTGTCAGCATTATTAACAGTCAGAAAGGAACTTATTAAAAAAGCAAACCATTTTTCTTGGGACAGCTGGAAAATGTAGCAAGTAGACAGAAAATTAGCATTTAATACAGAGTTAGCTTTGACAGACTGGTAGAAAGAATTTTATGTCGTCGAACACTCCTTTAAATAAAATATTATGTAGCTGGGAAAATAGATACTAAAGACTGAGAAAGGGAAAACGAAAAAATTGAGAGATATTTTAAGTATAATAATTTTGATATATTATGTTATATGAAAAAATATTATATAAGCCATTATCCTCCTTAAATCTTTATTTAGATTCAGTTCATGAGTTAATTGCATGCTTAACCAAAGTAATGTCGCGTCAGACATGGCTGAGGCGAGAACATACTAACTAACAAGCCGACTGACAGCTGGGGAAAGAATAGACTAACTGGCTAGATGATGGCTATAGAAAGAATGTCTCCTTTTCTAACTGACTGCTCAATATCAAATATGAACGCTTTATCGATAATATAAAATCTTAAACTATGGGGTTTTGGGGGGTGTTTTTGTGGCGGACCATTTAAAATTTGTGAGAGCATGTTTGGGGCGTTCTTGAACCTCTTCATTGGTCTTTGCACTTTTTCGTTTTGTTTTTAGTCTAGCCGAACACATTGCGTGGGATGCTATCTCTTGGAGTGCAGGTGGCTGGTGCGAGAAAATAACATGCGAACCACCTGTGAGCTATGAAGATGCAATTTTAATCCCCTCTTGACATTACAAAATTCGTAAAATCCAACAGGTTAATCCCCCCATGACACTAGTCATAATTTGCAGGAGTTATTCTCCCTTATAACTTTTTTATTTCCGGGGGCTTATTCCTAGATCTGTTATTCCTATATTACACTTACAATATTATTCCCTTCCTATATTACATACATATTGGTTAAAAAAGGGATATTTTGCCAAAAACCTAAAAAAAACAACTCAAAATTTTATGAAAAATCTAATTACTTTTCATAGCTATTTAGAAAAAAATGTAGTCAAAATAATGACTTGAAATTGAAAGTGTTGAATAATGCTTTTAGAAAAAGAAGTATTATCTGATTAAATATTGATTGACTTGTGCATCAAAGTTATAAATCTGAATAAGTTCCTGTCAATCTCAATTTTCATTTTTATGTAGGTCATTAAAATAGCTGAAAGACTTCTTTAAAAGTCTATATAAAGACTACTTAATTTTCAATTTTAAAAACCTGTCTGAACTCTCCAAATCTTAATATACAGATGAAGTTTCTAACCTCTAATTTTATTTTCTTCCTTTTCAGGACTTTCAGAAGCACTTAGCTGAGTTCTATTTGAAACTGTACCCAGTATACCACTTTTTCTCAGAGATGTCCACTCTCTGGTATTATCTCGCTTATGGTTTGGGTCTTTCCAATTACCATTCCTTGGCCCATCACATCACAAATACCAGGCTGGTACCTATTTCACTCACAGATACATATTCTGATGCTTGGGAAACATTCATTCCAAAAAATCAAAGGAGGTAATATATTCTTTCTTTAATATCTCCCAATGAATCATTAATATATTCAGGCTTGCAATTCCATCACTTTTCTCACCTTTAGTCACTTTTTTTACAATTGATCACTTTTTTAAGAAAACAGTCACTTTTTTCATTGTGTATCAAGGGATCCAACAATGTACTGAACCGTATTTTGTTCTTAGAGCAAGCACTACAATTACTCAACACGACCAAATAGAAACCTTCTGTATTATTTTGCTTGTGCGGCTCTCATAGGTTGGTAGATGACCTTGGGTAAGTACATTATTGAATCATTGGTTGTACAGCTACTGGTGGGAGGGAAAAACTTGGCGAACGCAATGACGTCTTACAAGTACATCACCCCTTGGCTGTTCAGACCCACCTCTCTTTCCAAGTACCATCATCCCATGGGGCTATTTTGGACCCTGCCTGGATTTCCGGTTGATTTAGTTTCCTGTTCTTTCTGTTGTTGAAAAAATAAAAACTGAATTAATAACAAAATATTTTAATAAAAGACCAAAAATGTGATGCTCTAATCTTATTTTTCTTATTAAAATGTAATTAGTCATATGGTTTCCAGAATTTAGTGATTTTAAAAAATCGTAAAAAAGTTCCTGAATTGTACATTTAATACATTAAAGTGATTTATGTCAAATCACACATTTCTCGTTTCCCTTTTTTTTTCACAAGTTCTGTTTAGATACTCTGATCTAACCATGTACATATTTCAAAACATCATTAATAAATGCAGAAAATTGTGATTATAAAATTAATGTATTGTATGTATTCAAATTTAATTTATAGATTTTCTTGAATGAAAAGCAATGAGTTGTGTTAAACAAAATTTTTAACCTTTTTTGTATTTGATGCTAAAATCATGTCTTGCATGAATTATTTGATTTCGAGTTAAAATAAATAGAAAAATCTTAATAATAGCATCTGTAATCAAGAAGAGAAAAAAAAAAAATCGCTCTTTTTTTCAATGTTTAATCAGTTTTTAGTTGCTTATTCTGTATTATTTGTCACTTTTCTCACCTTTTTCAAAATACTTCAGCAGTTGTAAGCCTGTTATATAATAATTTTAAAATCACACAAATTTTAGTCCAGTTAAAAAAAACAAGAACATAATTTTGTGATACATTTCAAGATTTAGGGTTTGAAGATTAACAAATTATCAAAAATATTGAAAAAAAATTCTGTTATGAGCAAAAATTTTGTAAAGTATTTTTTAAAGAGCATAAAACAGCAACTTATAATATGTTTAAAAGTGTGAATTCTAAAAAATAAAGTGAAGCAATGTTTTTTTTTAATTATTGTTCATTTAATAAATACTTTGTTTCTGTAGATTCATAGTAGTGATTATTCTAACTATTAGTTGCACTATATTTCGTTTAGCATTCTACTAAGGAAGCAAGTGCAAATGTATTTGTAGGTACATAAAGTTTGTGTTTGTGTAGTAACATGGTTTCTGCACACCTGAAAAGTCAGGGAAAATCATGGATTTAGACAATGGATTAATTTTGTCATGGAAAGTCTTGATTTTTCAAGTAAAATGAGTAAAAGTCATGGATCCGCTAAACTACCGATTAAAAAAATGCATTGAATTGTTTAATTCTATTTTTACTTGTCATGTGGCTGAAGTTACTGAGTTTGGTATTTATGTATTATCCTATTAACCCTATTGCCAAGTAAAATTTGTTCCCCAAGGAAACTCAAAGCAAGAAAGCTGAATGGGTGGGTAAATGTATATTATTCTGTTTTTTTCTTAAATTGTAGATTAAAATTTTATTAATATAATAATTAATATTTTTTAATAAAAATTAAATAAAAATTATTTTTTCACAAAATATAAGTTTATATCTAGGGATATTGTATATAAACATTATAGGGTTATATTTGGCTATTATCCATGGTCACCTGGATAATACCAAAGTACCCTGAATTCAAATTAGAAACATTTTGATTGAAAAATTGCTATATGATTAAACTTAGGTATGTAGATACAACAATTTATTTTTATTTATTTGAGTTTATTAACTCTTATAAAGTAAGTTTATAGTTTTTTTATGATAAAATTCCTGTAATTTCTCTAAAAGCATATATTTTATTTGTATGTACATCAGAAGTTTATTCATATATACTTTAACGAAAGCTTTTTAAAGTCATAGAAAATGATCATCTAAATCAGGGAAAGTCATGGATTTGAAACATTTTATTTTGGCAGATACCCTGTAGTAAGTAAATATATAAAAACATTAGGAATATTCAGGAATACTAAATACATCAAATTTACATACTGATTACATGAACTAATTTTAAAATGTGAATGTTAGCAGGTATGTATAAATCTATATTTTTATTGCTTAAATAAACCTCTGTATAATGTATTTTTTCTTGTAATTGAAAATTAATGAGTTTCATGTGAATAGATATATTTATATGTATAGATATGTATGTAAATAACTATACACATATGCATATATATATATGTATATATATATATATAGATGTATATGTATATATATATATATAGATGTATATGTATATATATGTATATATATATAGATGTATATGTATATATATGTATATATATGTTATGTAGAAAAACAGATCAAGGAATAAGACTCCCGAAAATAAAAAGTAATAGAGAAAACCCCCTAAGTGTGAAACAAACAAGATCTAAAATACAGATGTCAGCCACCTGTGGGTCATGAAGATGAAATTTTAATTCCCCTTTGACGTTACAGAAGTCATCATTTAAACTAGTTAATCCCCTTTTGACACTAGACAGTGACATAACTTTTAGTCCCCCAGTAAATCAAACTACAGATCATGTTTAGATCTGTATTTTGATTTACACATTAACTTTAACACTTAACGCGAAGCACCTGCAGCCACAAAACGGCATTCCCCATGCTATCTGTGCGGCCATACTAAAAACAAAACAAAAAAGTGCAACAGCCAATGAAGAGATTCAAGAACTCCCAAAAAACGTCTTCGAAAAGTGTAAATGGTCAGGCACAAAACCCCCCTAAAAAACCCCTTATGTAAGATTTTATATTTTTAAGTAAGGAGTTCACACACTCTCTATTCTGCTAGCATGGTTGATAGCCAGTTAGACATCTGTCTCTTCAGCCGTATCTGCCATCACAGTGCTTCGTACAAATTAACTTAGTATATGCCTCATGTCTCGACTATCAAGAATAAATAAAGATTTTAGGAGGACAATAATGGACTCTTCGTGACTGCCTTATCCAAGGCATGACATATATATAGTATATGTATATATATATATATATATATATATATATATATATATATATATATATGTATATATATATGCATATATATATGTATATGTTTATAATATGTATATATATGTATATATATATATATATATGTATTTGTATATATATGTATATATATATATGTATATGTATATATATGTATATATGTATATGTATTGAAGACATTAATACTGTGCTATCAATACTTGGGATTTGATTTATCATAATATTTTAACTGTAATAAAACATCTGCATGGTATGACTGTTTGAAAACAAATAATTGTGTTTATATTAATCTACCAAAATCCCCCCTCCCCCCCCAAAAAAAGGTTTTTATATAGGTGGGCTTACTTGAAAAATATAAAACATGAAATAAAATGTAAAACACTGCATACGATGTAAGTTATTTTTAAATATGTTAATGATTAGCTGTTATTACAGCAACAGAATCAGTTTCCATTAGGAAAAATGATAAAATTCAAGTTAAAAAGGAAGAAATGTGTTAATTAAAAGTAGATAAAAAGTAAATATTTAAAATCTAGTAAAAATGACAAAACCTATATCATATTAAAACCCATGTAAAGCACTGTTTCATTGTAAGTGGCTTAAAAGATTTTAATTATTTTAGCATGTTTTTAAAGAAAAGATATACCTAAATATCTCAAAGTTTAGTTGCCGAACTCATTGTCAGGCAAAAAGTATAGTATCTTCATTATGTCTTTGACCACTGATGGCTACTATACATAAAAATATGTAACATGGCAAAATTAATCTATCAGTCACACAAATATTTAGAAAATTTTAATATTAAAATTTATTATTTTTAATTACACGGGCTTACTCAGCAATGAGTGAGCCTAAATATATTGCAGTCATAGCTCCATTGAACTAACAGCAAAGTTCTATGGTGGAACTTTAAGACTAGGTAAAAGACATGTTTCTCTGACAAGAGAAGAGCACTGAATGATACATGAAAACAATTTTCTATTAGAAAGTCAGCCCCACAACAAAGTATAAGAGGGAGATATTCCCATGAGAAAGCAGCTTGTTGAGCGATATTAACCATCAGAAAGGAACCTAGATCATTGGAAAGGTGAACCATTTTTTTGAGACAGCTGGAAAATGTGGCAAGGGGACAGAAAATTAGCATTTATTTCAGAGTTAGCTTTGAGATATTGGTTTAAAAGAATTTAAGCATCTCTTTAATCCTGAGATTTGTGGCTGGAAAATTAGATATGAAAGAATAAGAATGGGAAAAGGATATTTTTTGAGAGGTATTTTAAGTGTTATAATTTTGATATATTACATACGCACACACACATATATCATATATGAAAAGAAATGCATGTGTCACTGCTTAGGTATCTATCAAATCATTGAAATCCAATATTTAATTTCGTTAAAAAGAAATTTAGGAAAATATTTCTGTGTCTAGCTATGGTAAACAAATATTCCTAGCCACAGAAGTGTTTTCCCTTTTACAAATTCACTTCCTCACAAATAATTTTGAAAAAATTTGGATAAGCAGGGATGTTGCAGCTGCACCAATTTCCGATATCTGCACCCAGCTGCTCCAGAAACAGTATTTTAGCAGAAATTATGCCAAAACTGCTTCATTTTATAATTTTTTGAAGTTTTCGTACATTTAGTAATTATGTTAATTCTACTTAAGACGAAAAATTGTGTATTCTCAAGGTATTTAAATATTTTCTTGGGAGATACCTATTTTCTGGAATATAGAGGTTCACACTGTGATGTCTTTCAATTAAATTGGAGGTTAATTTGAAAAAATGTATATTTTTTTTAAATACTCTACTGATATTACGTAAAAAATGTAAATTTAATTCCAGAGACTATATGCATCTTTTATTTATCATTTGATAAGGTAAAAGAAAACGTCGCCATAAAAAAATGTCGAGTGATAGTACAGGATAGGATTAGGAAAAAAAACATTTTTTCCAATTTGTTTGTTCTGAAAGATAAAAAATGAGAATGAATTTTATTTCAGCAAAAGGCAGTTGGTAGCATAAAAAGGATTATCGGGACATAATTTCTCAATACTATGTGAAACAGCTGGAAAATGGGGCGAGTGGACAGAAAATCAGCATTTATTTCAGAGTTAGCTTTTGGACATATGGTGAAAGAAATCAAGTCATAAACACTCCTTTTAATTCTGAGATTTTGTGGTTCAAAAAATAGATATGAAAGAATGAAAATGGGAGGAAGAGAATTTTTAAAAGATATTTTAAGTGCAATAATTTTGATATATTAAATATATACTTATAATATTATATTCAGATGTCCGTATTTATATCTAACTATATACAATCAAACCTGTCTATCTCGAAACCTGCTTATCTCGAAAACCTGTATGTCAAATTTTTTCAATTTCCTTATATTTTCAATAAAAGTTTAATGTATTTTCCAAATCTATCTCAAATTATTTTTTCCCAAACCTGTCTATCTCAAATTTTTGTAAGAAACACAACATTCCAGTTTAGAACCTAATTCTGTGGACAACCGCACAAGTTCCCATTTCCAGGAAATATGCTTCTAGTTTTCTCTCTCTGGGGGTTATTTGGTCAGGGACTGGGTGAGAATTGTACTAAAAATGGGTTCTCTGCTCTGGAATAATGAGGGATAGGGGTTAAGGAGTAGAAATAGGAGACGGGAAAATTTCTTTTTGAAAATAGAACTGGTTCTCAGTCTACAACCTAACGACTAAAGTATGATCTAGCATCTTGCTGTCTCAATTTTAGAGCTAAAAGCGGCAGGTATTAAAAGAAAATTAAATGTTTTAACCATCGAAAAAAAAATGGAAATTCTGTCTTTTTTGAAAGAAAACCCTTCTATGAAGAAAAGCGTAATCGCCGCTAAATTTGGAATTCGAGCAATCATGCACAGCCGGAGAACAACATCTAAGAGAAACCGAAGAGTAACCTGCCAAGGAAACTGATGAAAACCCGAAGGAATGGATGATTATCAGAGAGAAACTTAATACTGACACTTCATTTAAAGATTTTATAGAAGTAGATGAATCCGTGGTAACAAGCGGAACATTATTAACTGATTCCAAAATATTAGAAAATGTTCTGGGATTTTCTGATGATGAAGAGGATCATGACAAAGAGTACAACATTGATGTAGAAAGAGTTGTTAAGGCAAAAGAAGCAGAAAAAGCCGTTGGAACACTAAGAATTTTCCTTGAATCCCAAGAAAATATTGATCATGATTGTTTCGCCACTGTGTCAAAACTACAAAAATTTGTCCAGTCTAAAAAAGTTTTGCATCAAAAACTCCTAACGGATTACTTTCTGTAAAGTATGTAAATAAAACTAAAAGTACTTCAAATTTCCAATCTTTTGTATTTTGTAAAGAAACTTTTTTAGTCTATTTTCTTAAAACCTGTGTATCTTGAAACTTGTTTATCTCAAGGTTTTTTTTTTACTCCCAAGAGATTTGAGATAGACAGGTTTGACTGTATAAATAATCATGTACTTATATATTTATGTATATATACATATTTTTTAGCTCCCTGTCAACTCTCTTATGGAAGTGGATCAATGGCTTTGTTGGTGGGGTGACTCTCACCATATCAGTGGGTGCATTTATCTCCCAGTTTCTTGAGTGGTGGTACAACCAAGAAGGGATGAAAACAAAGTTCCTTTCCCTGCCTAGCCCTCCTCCACCTTCCCAGGTAAAAGACGATAGCTGTCTGTGCTTCATGAAACATTTAAATCATTTTGTCGATTACCATGTAATGTTTAAGTACGACTAGATCATTTTTTTTGCTATGTTCTTAAGGAATCTTTATTACAGTAATGTTTATTGAGATTTCTCACCTCAGAAGCACATACAATTTACATATACAGTGAAACCCGCTGAAGAAGTTTTCCAAGGGCCTAACTGATTAAAACTTCTTAAGCAGGAAATCAGGCAATAAGCATTATTTATGCATATTTTGGGGTTTCAAAGTCCAAAAATAAATATCACAAAATTGTAAGAGAAAATGTGCTCTTACCTGAAATTTCCGGGTTCATATCAGGATCTGAAACATTAAATTGATAAACAAAAATAACTCCAATAATGATGTCTAAACCTTTAAATACATTGTTTATTTTCTTCACAAAGACAATCACACACTATACGACGATGACAGATATATACAGTAAATATACATGTTGGTTTAGCATTTATATGTGCACTTTCGAAACCTTCTCTTTAGAGACAATCAACACATTACCTCTATCCATCACTATTATTATTTTTTACTTCACACTTTTCGAATGGGGTGACGGGAAAAGTTCCTGACGTCATTGTGTGCATGACAAAAGGAGGGATATCATTTTAATATGTCGGGATTTCCAATACATATGTGCGTATATAGATATATATTTGTATATATAAATATAAATATATATATATATATATATATATATATATATATATATATATATATATATACGGTAAAACCCATGTAAGAAGTTTTCTAAGGGAATAGAAAGAAAACACTTCTTATGTTGTGTTTGTTCACTATTTGTGCAGAGTGTAGGAGGTTTAAGAAATCAGGCAGGGAATACACCACAAAAAATTTATATAATATGTAAGACACTCGACATTTACATAACTGCTTTACCTCACTTTTAACTGCATTAAAACGTGCGGGGGGGGGTAAGGGGTATTGAGGAACGACCAAGTTAGGGTTTAATGTTACAGAAAAATCAGCACATAATCTAATAGTGCCGTCTGATTTAACTACTGGCGTAGCCCATTCAGAGCTCTCTACCTTTTCGATGATCCTCTCTTTATCTAATATATCGATTTCATTTTCTACCCTCTCTTTTAGAGCAAATGGAACAGTTCTAAATTTACAAAATACAGGCTGAACACCCTGTTTCAATTCTAACTTAATTTCGCAATTATTTATTTCTCCCAATTTGTCATCAAATAGTTCCTTATATTCCTGCAACAATTTGTTTAGATTTAATTTACTTGTTGTTCTAACAACATTTATTGCTTTGGACAAACTGACTAGTTTAATTTTACTATGTTTCATATGTGCATTTTAGCTGCACCACTTGCCTACAAGAACATGTACCGTAATTTTGCACATATAGTTCACACCATTGTATATGCCGCAGGTACTCTTTTTTGCTTAAAAAATTCCATAAATCATGAGATAGTCCGTACCACTAGATAATCCATGGACTATATGTGCAAAAAATCTATTTTAATATGACAATATTAAATCATTTTAAGAATAAAAACCTAAGTACAATAGACCATCAAAAAGTCTGGATTAGACTTAATTAATTCCACCTTTAAAATTAGAAGTAATTTCTTCTGCCATAGCCTTGGAGACGAATTTTAATGGAAGAAACATAGCGGCCTACATTTTTCTGTTCGAGAATCTCAGCTACGTAAATCGTCTTCAAATGCAGGCCATTGTATTTTACCACGACGATTGGATCGCTTTCTTCTCATATTTTTAATGTTTCCTTTTGCTTGTGCCAATTTCTTATGGCTTTCACATCAAACTCAATGTTGCCCTTCTGAATTACTTTCAGCTTGAAATCAGCAGCAAAATTACAATGTTTTAAAAACATAATGATCAATATTACCGCAAATCAAAACTATGAAAACAAAACAATCTGTTACGAGTGATCCTCGTGGTGAAATGACCATCGACCCTCCACCTTCGATCTTGAACCCATCCACTCAGTATTGTCAATCGGAGCTGTAAATAGTAACTATCGATATTTTCTCATACTACAGGACGCAATTTAAGATTGCGCTACTTGCTGCTACTGATTACTTCTGCTTTATGTGTTGTATTTTTGGTTTATTACCAGTACGATATGATGTTTTCTTAACGTTTCATGAGTCGTACTTTTGTTTACATTTCATCAGCCATTCGCATGACATGCTTTTTTCCATCTTCTTCCGATTTTCATGATTTGAGCAATGGAGAACCAGCAGATAGTCCGCAGCTGAAAAAATTTGTATTTTAAACACAAATGGTCTGCAAACTATACGTGTGAAATTATGGTATATATGTGTTTATATGCATAAACATATATAGATGTATTTATTTACATCTTTGTAAGCATACCTATGTATATATGCAAACACATGTAAATATATATATGTGTGTGTAACTTTTAGGAAGAAGTAAACATTGATCATTCATCATATTTCATTTTTCAGTGGCCCTGTGATACACCACCTGACATCTGCCCCATATGTCGAATGAAACGTACTAATGACACAGCACTTAGCAGTAGTGGGTAAGCAACATTTATTATGCTTTAGAAACTGGATCATAAGAGTAAACCTGTATTCTGATATGATTTATTACTTAATATATGTGTATGTATTTGAACACATAAAAGCAGACATATTTATATGTGAAAACATTCTAGTATATATGTAATGGTTATTTATAGCAAAATTATTTTTTCATCTACATTAAATTCAGTAAGTTTCAGTATTCATTGCAGTATATAACAAAGAGAAATAGAAAACAAATTAAAAATTCTCTCAATTTTCTTTAAAAATAATACAAACAAAAGTTCTGTAAGGAAAAGGAAGAAAACTATGTGGAGATAGATGTTAATATGCCCAGTTCAAGTCTATTCACGAAAAATTTTTCCTCTGTAATGTTCGTTCATATAAATTAATAATTTATAATGTAAGTCTAATAGAAGTTTCATCAGGAAACAAGAAGTATCTTGTTCTATATCTTATATTAATGTTTTTACAGTATATATGTGTATTAAAAACAATATTCTTATTACTATATTAAAGTCACAAAATCAATCTTCATTTTTAACTATCTATTTTAAATTATTTATTTATTATTTCTTCTTATTGAATTTCTAGACATAACTTTGTTGTCTAATTTATAAAAGTAAGCTCTAAAAATTCCTACATTACTGAAAAGAACTTGGATAAAATAAATTGAATATGCATAAAGAAAGTCAGGTAGAGTAATTTTAATGGATTATTTAAATCTGCAAATATAAGCAAATAAATTATTTTTTAAATTACTTGCAGTACTTTTTTTAATTTTATGCATGAGACATTCCTTTTGACATTGCGGAAAGCAAATCATTTAAAAACTGTATTCATAGCTTGAAATTAAGTTTTAACTATTTTATATATAATTTTTTTCATTATTGAAGTTTTAGTTTAATATTGAATTACACTTTTTTTTCAGAATTATATCATATTCTATTTATAACTTGTATTTCTTCAAATTTCTATTATGATAATATAAAAAATTAGTACTACTTCTGTTAAATATTAACTGAAATATATGGATTAGTTGTTTTAAAAGTTATGAGTGTTTAATATTTTAAACAAAATCCAGTCAGTTATTGTATTGTTATTTACTCTCCCCTTTCTCATGTTATATATTCGTAGTTTTAATCAAAGTAGCATACAATCTTAATAGCATTTATATTTTGATTACTGTTTCAATGATGCATTGTATATTCTACGTTAAGAAACATTAAAGTTATATATTATTATACTCAAAATTAATAAAAAATAAATTAGTTACATCTATGTAAATAACACACACACACATATATGTAGGCTTTGTATACATCCCACAGGATTAAATTGTTGACTTTGGTTTTTAATAAATCTTCAAACTCCTTTGCTCTGAAATAATTTATAAGACATTTTGATGGAGCACATCACACACAAGCAAAAACATAAAATATATAATCATTTTCCAATATGGTGCGAGCGTCGAAAAAAGTTTTCATACACCAAATATGTCAACAGTCATTGCAGCTAACTGATCTGGGGAAAATCTCGTAGCAAAAAGTCTTGCACCACTGGCATCACCGTGTCGGAGAGGCTCGACTGAGCCCACATATATTTTGCCACTTAAGCCAAAAAAATGACATAAATGTATTTTTCAAGAATAGCTTTTACTATTTTATCTATGGTTTTTCCACTTGTGGAAAAAATACACCAATCCTCTATATAATAATATCCTAAGTTATCTGGCCGGCTGTCCACCAATTTATGAAGCGGTTGGACCTGGAATGGATTCCCCACCTAAGAGCAGGCAGTTAAATTTATCAATTTATCCACATAATAAATAGGTAAAAATTACAATTTTTCTCACATTATAACATCATTCCTTTAACCATCTCATTTCATCATTTCTTATTTTAAATTATTGAAATTTCGCATGCATTATTTTCATACAATTTATCACTGAACTTACATATTAAGCAAATAATTTTCTTTTATATTTGTATTAAATAATAGATTAAGTATATAAGTGATAATTTTAAATTGAATCATCGATTACTTTTTATTGCAATGAAAATTTTATCACCGGTATTAACAACAAATTATTTTCCTAAAAGTCTAGGAGTTTATTTCACGGACTCATAAACATCTAGCATTTAAGTTATATATCTTTGAAAATTAAGAATTTTGTTCGTTTGTGTGTTTGTTTTTTATACATAACCACATGGTTTGACTCAATGAATTCAGCGGGATTCTAAACTGCATTCACAAAGTAGGGAGACTTTAGAGGAGTATGAAGATAAATACATTATTGAGCGTGTATCAGATAAATCTCAGCTAAAACACAAACCATTTTATTACCTGCTTCATAGGGTACTTTACAATGCTGGAAAATTAAAAATTTTACGGATCCCGTCATATGAGGGGCTATATGCTAGTCCTAATATAAACACACACACACATATACATATTTAAGCCTTTCGCGACGGGAAGTGCAAACACACACTTATCTCTGAGGCCGGCAGTCACTTTCGCGAGTGAGTATCCTGGGCCTGGGTTTTTTGCTATTAAGCCTAAATTCATGAAATTAAGGAAGTAGCAAAGCATTATTTAATAATGCTGCTTAAAGTATTTAAACGGAATGGGATTTATATATGTTTATAGGTACTTTATTTACTTAAACTATTCCTTATTTAAATATATATTTTACACTTTACTTTTTTTTTCATTTTTTACTTAGTATTTAATGACTTTTAACATTGCAAAACTGAATACTATGTTAGTTAAACTTTTTTTGTATGAAAAATTTTAGAAACAGTGATCTACAAACAATCCTACATGACAGTCCTTGCACTCGTAGTAACTCATTTACCGTTTTCGAGGATTTTTCCGGAATGTGAAAAAACGAAGCGTCGCCATCATCTTTGTCAGAAATGTCCTCCTCATCATTAGAATCATTAGATCCATTATGAACATAAAGAACAATCAGAATATATTATAGTGTCACTATTACTAATATCTTAATTTGTTTCAGAATCAAAATCTGAAATATTTCGCGTCATTTCAGCTATTTCAAGCTCAGTTTGACACTTCGAAAATCTAACAATAAAAAGAGAAAAAATATCAAGTCTGTCAGATCTAATTCTGTACTAAAAACTGGACTGCAAACCGAAATACACAATGCTTTAACAAAAATAAAACTCCCCTGCTTACATAAACAAACACCTTGTGCGAATTTAAAGAGCCATCATAAAACATAACATGTCAATCGGAAACATTCCTTTTCCCTCATGTTTATATAATCAAAAACCACTTGTATGTGTATCATACTACTCTCCTATTGAGTACAAATTCAAATCTACATGTATCTAAATCCATATGGACATACAATGCCATCTTGTGTCAAAAGTTATAGTTTATAAAATGTTCCACAACACTGGCACACATATGTGATGGTCAGGGGTGAATGAGAAAACACTCTGGCATGCCAGTGTGTTTGTTCTGTGCATGCCGGGAAGTGAGTGCATTTTTTGCTGGCACGTATTTGTGACAGTAGGCGCGAAAGGGTTAAATAAATGCATAAGAACATAATATAAATTCATAAGTGTTTAGTATAAATGTATAAATGAATATATATATATAATTTTATTTGTATATGTATCATTACATTATATGTATTTCTTTCTTTCAATACATGTATATTTTAAAATAAAAATATGTATTTGAAAAACTATTCTTCATCACTTAAATATGTTAATGTATTTGATTTTAGATTTGTGTTTTGTTATCCCTGCGTATTCCGATATGTCCAAGACACAGGTCGATGTCCAGTCACTGGTTACAAATCCTCTCTCAACCAATTGGTCAAAATTTATCACCAAGAATGATACCTTGTGGTTTATTAAACCCCTATTTATTCCATGTAAAAAATATATTCATTGGGCAATTTTGGCTCTTCATTTGTTATAGGATATATATATATATATATATATATATATTGATCTGTGTATATGTTATATTTATTTTTATAGAATGGTGTTTGAATAAATGGAAAATGTTATTATTTTTTCTTCCTTGGTGCATACATATTTGTGAAAACACATGCTCTCCAACTGTTACATATTTTTTGTAGTCATTCCTGGAAAATACAAAGTACAGTTGAGTCTTGATATTGCAAAATTTTGCGTATCTCAAAGTTTACTAACCAGGGTTGGAAAAAAAATCATGATTTTTTTTTTTTTAAATGAAAAAAAATCAGATTTATTTGATTTAAATCAGATTTTTTAAATTTTTTTTTCTGAATTCAAATTTTAATTATTGTGTTTTTATGTTTTTTGCAGTATACATAGAATAGTTTGTTATAAGAAGTAACACCTTAGTCTATTCTACACACTAAAATTAAATACATAAATTTTAATCTAAATACATTTTAATTTTTAGCAATTGGATGGTGCAAATTAAATAAGATACAAATTTAAAGAACAAATTAAATATTCATTTAATGCAAACTATTTATTAAAAAACAAAAAAATCACAATTATTTCAATATTTTTTACGCAACGAATTATGGATTTAACTGCTGCAATAAAAACACTAGTTTCCGATGCTGTATCCACTTCTAATTTGTTACGAAGACTAGAATGAACAATACCAAAAGAAGAAAACTGTCTTTCTATTCCAGGAGATAAAGCCACGGCTGTTGTTATTTGGTAGATAAACTGGATTTCAAGTTCTGTAATGCTCTTTTTACCCCCCTCCATTACATAAAATGAATTGCACCAGTCATAATCAGTCATTGTACCTACCCTTACTACATAATTTCTGATAATAACCCCTAAATTCTTGGAAAGCACATGCTATCTATTAACACTTATTTACTTATTGGTATTTCTACACTATTTAATTCCCAATTCTCCTGTCTTTGGAATATAGGTTTTAAAAGAAATGAAAAAAATATAATTTAAATCAATGATTTTAAAAAAATCAACTGGTTTAAATCAAGATTTAAATCATGCTAACCCTGTTACTAACAGTCCCAAATTTATGTCAGTAGAATTCTTTTTCTGTCAATATCATAATTTACTCTGCTTATATTGATGTTTCAGGGAGCTACTTTATGTAAAAACTTTTCCACATAGTTTTTTTCTCTTCAAATTTTAAGTAAAATATGTTAAGTTTATTTCATATTCATAATTCATACTCAAAGGTCACGAGCAAGCACAAGACGCTATTCACATCTTACAACAATACCTGGAGACCACCAAAGATACAGACAACACCCTATTTAACTTTGTTAAAAAATTAGGTGACTTTGTGAATGCCAACAACCTTAAAAATAATTGCTTTTTACAAATGAGATTTACATGGTATGTATACTAATTAATATGTATAGGCCAAATTTCTTCAGTTTTAAACTTTTTTAACCCATTCTTCTCTTATTAGGCTATTAAAAAATTGAAATGCGTACAACTTTAGTATTATGACACGTATCAAACCATTTAAACCATGTCGACCCATCAGTTGAGAGGAATGGTAGGTAACTTCGATAACTCGAACTTTGGATAAGTCAAATATTTTTGGGGGTTCCCTGGGACTTCGAGTTATCAAAGTTCGACTGTAGTTTCATTATACTAGTAACGTGTTCAATCAGCACGCAATAAGTTCCAAAGTATCTTAGATGATCGAAACCGGAACCTAGAGAACATTTTTTCACTACCTTATTTTGCCTACTGATGATATATATCTAACAAAATTCACATTACAAAATGGGGGATTTATAAAGTTTGAGCAATTTAAGAGGCTAAAGGCTTTGAGACATTTTCTTATTCATATATATTTTTATTAACTTTTGTAATTTAGTCAGTAAATTTTTGTAACAACTGTTCAAGGAAAGGAATTATCTCAGGATGAGAGATTAAATGATAATATTGTGTAGGGAGTATAATTTTTGTGAGCAGATCACAAAAATCATCAACAAAAACCTTTGAACATTGCAAAAAGTTATCAAAAGTTTGCAGGTTAAGTGTAGTGCTCCAAGTAAGGAATGAAAAGGATAATCATGATTTTTCATTATATGCTTGACATGTAATGATGTGTGGGAGATATCAGTCATCTCATGTGCCAAAGTAGACTTTGATGTCTCCGACACGTCAATAGCTGTCTCTGACATATGTCGTGCAGGTTTATATTAAACCATAATTTTATACTGTTACTATATTATTGTACATTAGCATCATATATAAACTTCATTAAATGTTACATAGCAATCCAAATCCAAAATAAAATGTTCTCTTTCTCACCTTGCACTAAATTGTTTAGATAAGCCAGAACTAAAGAGTGTTTCTCGGACACATCAGATTCCGTTTTATTTGTAAGTCAAGGGGTTAGGATAACAGGCTTGCAATTCCGTCACTTTTCTCACCTTTAGTCACTTTTTTTACAATTGATCACTTTTAGTCACTTTTTTAAGTAAACAGTCACTTTTTCATGGTGTATCACAGCAAAAGTCTGTTGTTGAAAAAAGAAAATCTGAATTAAAAAGAAAATATTTTAATAAAAGACCAAAAATGGGATGCTCTAATCTTATTTTTCTTATTAAAATGTAGTTAATCATATGGTTTCCAGAATTTAGTGATTTTAAAAAGTTGTAAAGAAGTTCCTGAAATCTACATTTGTACTGAAATGTACATTTAATACATTAAAGTAATTTATGTCAAAGCACACATTTCTTTTTCTTCACAATTTTTGTTTAGATACTCTAATCTAGCTATGTACATATTTTAAAACTTCATTAATATATGCAGAAAATTGTGAATATAAAATTAATGTATAGTATGTATTCAAATCTAATTTATAGATTTTCTTGAATTAAACAAAATTTTTAACCTTTTTTTGTATTTGATGCTAAAATCATGTCTTGCATGAGTCATTTGATTTAGAGTTAAAATAAATAGAAAAATCTTAATAATAGCATCTGTAATCAAAAGGAGAAAAAAAATCTCTTTTTTTTTAATGTTTAGTCACTTTTTAGTCACTTATTCTGTATTATTTATTATCTTTCTCACCTTCTTGAAAGTACCTTAGCAGTTGCAAGCCTGCGATAATAAAAGTTGACTATACTAAGAAATAAGGTTTGGTTTGGAGCGCTACAGTCTACTTTTTGCAACACAAGGGCTAATGAGACCGGGACCTACTGCTTAAAGCCGATTCTGATGGCTACAAACATCCATGCCACAGTGCGATTCGAACCCAGGAACTCCAGTTCCGAAGGCCAGCACCCTAACCAATCGGCCATCGTTTGGCTACTAAGAAATGAGAGAGAAATATAAAATAAATGGTTCTTCAGATTTTAAACTGTGCTTTGAATAACAGATTTTTAATGCAATCCTGAAACAGTTATTATACCTTATAAAAGTACTGTGGTAAAAATATATGAAGAAAGCTATCTGAGGTCTGTACATAAAGTAATGAGACTAGCTTCATAGCTCTTTTTTAATGTAACAACTGTCAAATATCAAATAATGCATATGAGCTTGCAGAACAAAACTTTGTATTCATAGATTCTCACCAGTCATAGTCAAGTTTAACTACTATTTTTTTTCATTTGTCTGGTCTAAAATTGAGCAAGTAAATTTGAAAATTTTGGTTAAACTAAACAAAATACTAATGGAGTGTTTATAGGTATTTATGAAGATAGTCCATATGCTTGTTTCCGAGCACAAAAGACATAATATGCGACACTCTTCTTGAAACAGTTTTTAATAAAAAGTTGGCTTACAATATTCTTATTCATTGCGATTCTTCTTATTTAACACCTTGGATATTTCTTCTTTCTTTGTATTAATCAGACATAATACCCAGATATGGTCAAAGTGTTAAGTTTTTTTTATTAACTCAAATTGTAGCAACGTTTCTACCTATACATGCAAAATTTGTACCTTCAACATGGGAAATATGTAAGATTCTATATTTCACATACACATTTTATATATAGGATTTCATTTATATGAATTTTTCTTAACAGAGGAGATTTTTAAATGGCTTTTCCACCAAGTTTGTGTTTCCTGGATTTGTATGCATTAAAAATACTGTTATTTTATTTTATTAAAAAAAAAATTTGTAAGATAGTGTTAAATTTTGTATATTGGTTTTCCATAATACATGGAATTGGTAATAATTTGCTTCCTATCATCTATACAAATACAGTGAAACCCGCTTAAGAAGTTTTCCAAGGGCTTAACTAATTAAAACTTCTTAAGCGGGAAATGAGGCAATAAGCATTATTTATGCATATGTGTGTGTGTGTATTAATACATGTACAGTAAAACTCACTTAAGAAGTTTTCTAAGAGAATGGAAAGAGAAAACTTATTAAATGAAATTAATTTTTTTAAAAACAAAATAATCACATAGATAATGAGATTTTTTTTCTTTATAAAATAATATATAAACAATAAGTTTGGCTTTTCTCAAAAATTTACATTTTTTGCATACTTAAAAAATCAGCTAATAAAGGAAAACAACATAATTACCTTAGAATATCTTTAATTCAGATAAGATATTTTGCTTTAAACACCACTGGAATCGATTTTACAGAAAAAAATCGGTTACAGTTTTTTGCTTTTTATCGGCAATTTGTAATTGATAACAGACCAGCTGTCTTAAGCTTTTAAAACCTTCTTTGGGCACATTTTATGTAAAAATGACAACAATCGTTTTCAGCCATAAACATTGACCTTTACAAATAGAGAGAGAGGAGAAAAACAGTAATCGAAAGGCAGCTATAAACGCGTTCTGTAAGTAAACTTAGAAATGAAAGAAAACTTTTTAAGCGGGAAAGAGTTTGGAACGAAATTTTATAAACGGGTTATTTTAACATTGTATGAGTGGGGGAAAAATGGGTACTGAAAATATAAACTTCTTAAACGGGTTTTACTGTAAAAAAAATTGTCAAATGTTATTGTCTTTCATTGTAAATGTAAATAAAATTATTAAAATGAATTATAACTTTACAAATATCTAAAAATGCGTACGTATTTTGTGTATAGTTGTGCATAGTAGAAGTTTTAGAGAAAAAAATATGAATATTGGAATAATCTTTAAACATTTTCAAGGATCAAACTTTGATTAAATGAACCGTTCCTGCAGAAATGCTTTCCTGAATATGTTTTAAATTGGATTCTAAAATACAAAACAATGACAATGTTTAGTATACTATTAAAAAGTGTTAAAGCTGCTTTCAGAAAATAAAATGTTTTTGACCAATAGTAAAAAGTAATAAATTTCATTGGGCAAAGAAGTAGTTGGTTAGTTTGGAGCTGTACAGTATTTTTTGCTACACAAGGGCAAATGAGACCAAGGAAAGAAGTGTAAGACTATACATTGTACTTGCAGTCGTTTATCATGTGGTTACCTAATTTCAGTTACTACATAACTCTCGATTATTATGACTGGTATTAATTTGAAAATATTTTATTTTGAAATATCGCTTGAAGATCAAAGGTGACATTTTTATCAAGGTAAAGCTGAATGATTAGTAACTGATAATGCAAAAATACATTACCCTATGAAGTAACTATGTTCTATTTATATATATGTTACTGTGAATGCTCGAAATTGGAGAATGTTGACATACACCAAATGCCTCGGTGAAAGACCGAATATTTGATTATATTCTTACATATTCGGACTATCACCGGTGTATGTCGACAGTCCCCATGCACTAATCGTGAATGTTGATATAACAAAAAATATATTTTTGTTATATTTTTAAATCATACTTTGTTATCAAAACATAAAATGATATATGTAAAAATAGCACATACCATGAAAGAATACTCCAAATTTCCTGTATCCATTCCAAAGGAAAATATCGAAGAGCTTCAATCTACTAAGCATTCTATCAAGCCCTGACTAAACAGCAAACGTTTATTTCTATTAAAAGAACGGCCGTAAAACATAATCTTCTAGTGCATGCAACGAAAATGTTACAAACCTCAAAAAGAAAATTTCCTCCTGCTCAAAGTGATGACACTGTGCGAATACAAGTCCCTGATGTCGACCGTGGTCGTACAGATGCCCGAAATGTATCGGTGGTTGTTGTTGGAATAGAAGACTCCGACTATTATAAATAAGTAAACAAAAATGGTACCCTCAAGCTGCTTTATACCTGTAATAAGTTTATATTTTGTAAAGAAAACTTACTCTCCATAAATGAGATTTCTTCTCAAGAAATATCGCTGAGCGAAGCCGCTGCAGCTAATTCGAGAAGTGGAGGGCATGGCCATTAACACTGTCATTGCAAAAAGGAATGTTTCACTACTAAATGCCATTATAAACGTAATGGACTGTTGTGGAATTCAAATTACTATAACAGCTTAAACTGTTCCTACAAATAAGATAGTATAACGCCAATCACATAATTAAGGTGATTAATGGTATTATTTTCTGTTCTAAGAGTGTTCGGTTTGTTTTAAGTTCAACAGTTACATGGGCTAGTACTATAGATTTGACTGAATTGCGGAGAAGAAAAATATAAATATCCGACATATTCAACATTCACCATTAGTGCGTGAAGAATATCGACAATTACCGGTGGAAGTCAGAAATAAGGGTATTTAACAGATATTTCCGACATACACCAAACGACTACGTGAATGTTGACATTCACCGGTGAAAGTCGACATTCTCCATATTTCGGTCTTTCACAGTAACATATACATATGATATATATAGTAACTATATATACCCTATACTTTCTTAAATGAAATAAGATAACATATGGTTTTTATTTTGGAGCATGTATGTAAACACTAGCCTAAACCAGAGTTTTACTTTAACTTGGTACTCCAAACCTGGATTGCTCTAAGTAAAATGGATTTTCGACTAATTTTAAGCATTAAAATGAATGGGACTGGATATAACACGACGAAAATCTTCTTTAAGTGTAAAAATATACACTTTTGAATATGTATTCCCGAAGGAGAAATTTCTGGTTGCCAGTCATAGAAATTGTATGATGAAAGGGGGTTAGTTTTAATTGCGAGGGCTATTTTATCCTGCATGTTTTGTAATTCATTCTTAAATGTTACAGGGCCTGACAATGCACAAATCGACTCTTGATGTAACCGGATATATATATATATATATATATATATATATATATATATATATATATATATATATATATATATATATAATCCGATTTTCTGTACAATGTCCACACAAGTGTGTTTCTTCCCTCTTTTTGTGATCCCTGTTTCATGGGAATAAGGCGATTTCTCGCAGCAGGGTACATCTCAACTTATGACAATTTTGGCTTTAATTTCAAATGGAAGGGCAGTTTATAGTTTGTCTATTGGCTGTTGTAAGAAAATGAATGGGAAGGGCATTACAGTAGTTCGTGACGTTGCGACAAATTGCTCTATGGGAATCCGTCCATAGACATAAAACATCTAGGTGGGTAACTTCTTCATCGGGAATTTCATAAACGGGTTCCACTGCAGTGTGTGAGTATTTATGTACGTATAGAGAATGTGCGCATGACGTCAGGTGCAGCAAAAATGGCAGCTCAACTTCCTCGTTGGCAAAACATTTGAATTTCCTACAGATTGTGCTTGTTATTGGGGTTTTAATTTTGTCAATTATCTGAAAATGGTAACAAGCTGTTATACGTATGGCTGTAATAAGCGTTTTAAAAGAGGTGAAAATATTGGATTTTATTGCTTTCTTAAAGATCCTACATTGCAAATACTTTGGATAAAAGGCAAGACTGAACTCCAAGTTCTTCGAGAATTTGCGGAAAAAATTTTCAGAATAGTAATAAAACGTTAACCTTATTGTAACGTAATAGATTATATAAAATTAATGCTCTAAAAATTTTTTTATTATTTCTTAGTTTTTTTTTTCGTATTTCTAATGTTTTTTTCTATGTTTTTGTGAGAACAATATGCTTTTATGTGTACTGTACCTATAAATGTAATTATTTTTTTGTCCTTAAAATGATCAGGTTTTGCACATTTTTATTAGATTCTTATTTATGTAATAGTTTATTGTTCATTTTCATATAATCAAAGTAGTTATACTTTGATTATGATACTTATTAGTACCGTGTAAAGTGTTTAATTTTTTAAAAAAATATATATAATTTTGTAAGTGCTAAAAAAAATCTATTTTGAATTACTTGGCCAGTTTCTGATGTTTCCTTCCCTTCCCTTAAATAAAATTTAGTTGCATTATATACGTGATCCATATCGGAGCTCATCAGATACAATAAAAACAAGCAATGTTTTGCCAACGATAAGTTGAGTTGTAGTCAGCACTCTTATTTGTTAACAAACATGCACTTTCTGTATAATAGTATGCATTTTACGTATGTGTATGTGTATCAGCCAAGAAAATTGACCATGGATGAACAACATATGTTTTAATGAATCGATTCATCAATAATAAACAAACACACTTTTCAAATCTTCTTCCAAAAAATGGCAACGGGAGATGAAAAAACTTTACAAGGAAAAACACTACCGACATCACGCAGACCTCTGCTTCTCTTTCTCTCTGTGTCTCTGAGTCTAGTCTTTTGGAATGGTGAAAAAACGAACGAACGAACCGGTGGGCGTGGCCAGTCCAGTAAAAAGGCCACACCCCCTTTTCTTCTAATCTTTCAAAAAGACAAAACACAACGTGGACTCGTAGAAAAACTTGCTCCAAAATCGGATTTTTCTCGAAACTTCGATCATCGATGGCTGTTTCCGACGATTTTCAGATTTTGCTCGTGTAATACAAAAGTGAAGAAGGCGGCATTGGTTCGCCTCAAAAGTTCATTTTGCTGCCGTCTTCCTGAAATACAGATTCATTGAAGAAATACAGGTTAATATATGTAAGCTAATAAGTAAATATATATTCATTATTTACAGATATGCCCTTGATGTAGAATATATGTATCACAGTGCTTTTTCAGCACGTGACAAAAGTAAGAATAAATTAAATATTAAAATTTTAGGTATAATTACAAATTTCATACACGATTAGCCTGGAATTCCTGGAAAAAGGAATAGAAGGGCGTGCCTGACACACACAAAACTTAAGTCCAAAAAGTCGTGGAGCACATTTATTTTATATCAGAAATGCATTGGACTACATATTAATTCTAGGTTGGTTAGTTTAAAGTGCCATGGTCTGCTTTTTCGTGCTGCACGCAGGCTTTTGTTATCACGGCAGATTAAAACCAACTGAGAAGGACATCGAGTATACAAGCCATGAGTAGGATTCGAATCCATGAAGTTCGGTACCGAAAAGCAACGCCCTACCGATACTGCCATCATTCGATTTAATTCTTGTAATAACTGATTAAACTAAATCTAATTCTTAAAATATATTACTTATGATTACGATCATCCATGCCTGCAGCGAGATTCGGACACCATCACCGAGAGACAGTGCCTTTCCAATATGGCGATTTCTGGCGAATGCCCATGGTTTGGTTTGGTTTGGTTTTGGAGCGCTACGGTCTACTTTTTGCAACACGAGAGCTAATGAGACCGGGACCTACTGCTTAAAGCCGATTCCAAACGGCTACGAACATCTCTGCTGCAGTGGGATTCGAATCCACAAACTCCGGTTCTGAAGGGCAGCACTCTAACCATTCGGCCATCTTTTGGCGAATGTCCGCGGAATGTGTGGTGGTAGAAAAATTACTCGAGATAGCGTTTTGAAATTTTGGTCATGTGAGAAGCATGTTTTCTTTTAGAAACTTTGATTAATAAGTAGTCATATACAGGATTGGTATTTAGCAGGATTCTCCCCTAAGGAACATTCCGAATCTTCCGTGTGAAAAACAAGCTTTCCTACAGATTTCTTGATGAATAACGAGTCATATGCAGGATTAGTATTTAGCAGGGTTGTCTCTCCTTCTAATAAGAAGGATCACAAGTATTCGAACACATTATAAAGAACCTCACCTTGGCTCCATTGGCACCGTCTTCCGTGCCCGCGGCCCTCAACTTCTGCTGCATCTGTTGTAGCATATCCTGCATCTTCCGGATCTGTAGAAAAAGAGAGCGAAAAAATATAGTATTAACATCCTTTAAGGTAGAGATTTCCTAACTGTGAGTCAAACAGGAATTCCTACTGTCCCTTTGAGGAGAGGCAACACTGACGTTGAATACTCAGCCATATTTTTCTATAATTCAATTTTTATGAATAGATTTTTTCACTTTTTATTCTGTTTCTTTAAATAGCAGTTCATTAACCCATTAACTCCCGGATATTTCTGATGACTATATATTAGTAAATACCTAACATGAAAGCTATTATAGACACCTGGAAGTAAAACAAAATATGAAGTTTAAACACCTTTAAATATGATATCAAGTCATCATTAGTGATGAGGTGTCATTTTAAAACATAATAAGATGTCTTTTAAAAAAAAGGAAAACTTCGCGGTAAGAGATTTATTTACTATCATACTTGAGAAAAATACTGAAAAGAGACGACTTATTACAGATATGGCTATTCGCCATGATTTTGACCGGTATACGTTCAGAATACCGGTCATAATACGTTCGTATTGTAAGCTTGAAAATCATAAAATGCCGATCGAAATGACAAAATTATAGATACAAAATTATAGATCCTATTTGAAAACTTGGAAGATTATTCATAAGATTAATATCTATTTTTATTAAAAAGGAAGAATCTTTTCAAGAAAACGAAAACTCTACAAATCATTTTTTGATTGTCCTCAAATGAGGACGCTGGGCATTAATGGGTTAAGTTTTTGCAAAGAGCTTTTAATTGTGTACTCTTTTGACAACAGCTTAAAAAGGTTTGCTTGCACATTTAATGGAGTTTTAGATTTCAATCAAACTTTTTTCCTCTTCTTTTTAATTATAACACTTGCCTGTTAAAACATTCGCCCATGCAACGCCAGGGAAATTTTTACCGTTTTATTAGGGGAGCGCCATATACAGAGGATGTTCGCACATTTTTAAGACGATTTTGTTTAGCGGTATTAAAAAATCGTTTGTTGCAAAATAAATAACTGGAATTGTACTATGATTTTAAAAGTCAAAATTATCGTCTGCGACTTAAGAGGTTTGTTTTTATTCAAAATGGCGTTTTTAACGAAGCAGTGGTTCGAAGGCTATATTTATGCTCTTTCCGAGGAGAAGTATTCATATTCCGTTATCCAAAAAAGATGTGAGAGTCATGTTTTTGTTATATCTAAAGCGTCGATAAGTAATATCGTCAAAAATAAAGGAAAAATTCGTCAAATTGGAGCCTCAAGTGGGACAAAAATGCCAAAGTATCCAAGGAAAAAACGAACACCTTCGACTGTTTCAAAGGTACGTTGTTTAATGTTAAAAGAAAATCCCCCTAGTCAAAGGACAGTTGCAAAATCTTTAAAATGCTCAGTGTTAACTGTAAACAAAATGATAAACCTTTATTTTAAATCTTAAGAAAAACAAACAAAAAAAAAAACGGAATGTGCATATCGCTGAACGCAGGACAGGCTGCGGAATTCTGTATGAGAAACATTTATCCAAAGATAAATGAAAAAAAATTGTCACAATAGATGAGTCAGGAGTGTATTTAACAGAAAAAAGCCATATATTATCATAAAGGGAAAAAAATTAAGTACATGATTCAAAGAATCGAAAGAAAGTTTTTCTAAGGGATTCATGATTGTTGCTGGTTTTTTCATATAATGGTAAGTTAAAAATAAAGAGAGTTGAAAAAAACGTCACGATTAACTCCAAATACTATCAGGAACATATTTTATCGCCAATTTTCCTTAATGAAATAACATCACTTTACCCGCACTGCCATTCATCTGTGGAACTCCATCAAGACAAAGCTAGTAGTCGCACACCAAAATCCACTGTAAATTTGCTAAAAGAAATGAAACAAAAAACTGGTATCGAGGCCATACCCTTCACTGATATCCCTACTAAATCTCCCGATGTATCACCTATGGATTTTTGTGCTTTCGGTCTTTTAAAATCTGCATTATCCAAACGTCGTCCCACAACACTTACATGACTCTGGAAAGCTGTTCAGGAGGAATGGGATAGAATACCTCTTCTGACACTTCAAACAGCATTATTATCATAGAAATTACGGTGTCGCAAGATAGTTCAGAATAAGGGCTATCAAATAGAACATTTCAAATACAAGAATTTTATGTAATTTAGTTGTGTGACTACAATATACATCGTCTAAAAACTGTGTGAACAGCATCTGTGGGTTGTCAACATTACTCTCTAGGACAACACAAACAAAGTGGATCCTCGTTATTTAGAAGCAGGAATCAAGTAGAAGACAACCAAGGGCTGCCACCTTTATAGGTATCGTTTGGAAACTTGGAGGATATTAAGACTACGAACTTATTGATACAACTTTGATATACCCCCCAAAAAATTACTCGCCAAATCTGGCACTCCCTACGGACTATTTAGGGTTGCTGTTTCTTATTTTGATGTGACCAATTTAGGTTTTTTCAGCTTTTAGGTTTTTGCTGTTGCCAAATTTAGTATTTTCTTGTATTTTGTACCATTTTGAGTTTTTTTAAAAGTTTTGTGGCAACAATTTTTGGATTTCATATATGTTTTACCGCCATTTCATTCATTCGCCATTTCTTTGTGAAGTGATCAAGCAGATTTCTGAATTGCTGTATTTTGCTGCAAATCGTTGTATTTTCCAATTATATTTTTTTCTATTAATTATTTTTTATCTTTTAGCTTTCAATATGCCTACTGTATATAGTGTTGTTGAAAAGTTTCAGGGAATTTTGAGTCGGAAAATTGATAATTGTGCATATAATTGATAGGAATTCAAAATTTCTGTATAAATAATTCGGCTGTATCCCAGTGTACGGTACGCTATTTTGGCGATTTTTTGGCGTATTTTTGGCGCCATTTCTCGGGCGAAACTTATTTTCTTCTTGTCAACTTCACCCTTTCTCTCCTGTTAAAAGATGGTAACCTCGTTCTCTCATTTGGTTTGTGTGTGTTATCGGATCCTCTTTGGAGTAACTTGCGCAATAAATGATGTGATGTCATGATGATCCAATTTTATTAAAAGTTGTAGGAGGTAAGTTTGAATTTCAACACTTTTTGCCGTTAATTTAACGGTTTTGCAGCTTGCTACATTTCAATCTGTTTTTCACCAGTGGAGTGGTTAAGTTCTGCATTCTCTTCAATTTATTTCAAAAATTTTATTTGTTCTAATTTTATAGTATTTAAATTTCTTAATTAATATTTGTTTTTAATTTTATAGTATTTAAATTTTTGTAATTTCTATTTGGCTTTAATGTTTCGCCAATAGTCGCCAAAAACAAGATGGCGGACAAGGAGCGTACCGTTCACTGGGAATTAACCAATAATTCTTTTTATTAGATTGCCGACACGTATTTTCAATTGTATTTGTTAAATTTTTTGTGTAAATTGCATATAATATGTTATTCAGTGTCATTTATTTGTATTTTTTATGTATTTATTTTATTTTTTGGGGTATTCTTTTTTTTTTTTTTGTATTTAATGATTCCGTATTTATGTATTAATTATTTGTATTTAGCGAGAATCCATCTTGGGGAGAAAAAAAAGGCGCCAAAAATAGGTATTTTGCTTGGCGAGAAAAAAAGTCGCCAAATTTCCGATTTGGAGGGTATATCAAATTAGTTCCAACTTATTTTATTTGAATATTGTACTTACCTCCTCTTCTTTCTGCTGCAGCAGTCGATCCGTCTCCGACACAGCTTCGAAGTTCGGA
>CM063500.1:117517118-117524618 GCA_032207245.1 Pardosa pseudoannulata | reverse complement strand
CGCCGTGTTTTCATTTCGCCACACTTGGCGATTGTTTGGCGGTTTTATGGGGCGATGACTGGATTGGTGTGTTTGCCCTAACTTTGGTGCTGGAATATGACAGTTCCGATGTGTTCTTCGACTCCATTGGTGAACGTGGTTTTTGACGTCAGTACCCGGCACTATTCGAGAAGTTTGCATGCTAGCTGTTCTTTTGGCTTCCAGACAGGTGGTATCGCCTAAGTCAGGCTGTTTTTTTTTTCTTACCATTTTCTGGGATTTAGTAATTTAATTGGGATGGGTGTACTTATTTCGGCTCTTATTATTTCTGAAATTGTTAAAAAGCCTCAAAGGGACAGATGCATTATGGACGCCTTGTTTTTTTTCGACCAATTTGGCGCTTTTTGGCGGTTATTTCTGACATCAGTACCTTACACTATTCAAGAAATTTGCTGTTCCGTTATTTATTTTTAAATAGCGTAAAAAAGGAAAATTATCATGCTAATTTTATTCTAATAATGTTATAAATTTTTAATCTGCTGTGGATTTTTTTTTTTTTAAGTTTTTTTTTTTGTTAATTGTTGTGTTTCAAATATACCATGTGACCGTCGCCATGTTTTTTTGGTGATCTTTGAGAAAACGCGTACCACCGCCATGGTTTTTTACTTGTCGATTTTTCAAAACACGCATTTTTTCTGTTGGTCGCCAAAAAAAACATGGCGGATGGGGCCGGCGCCTATAATGCATCTGTTCAAAAGTATTAAAATTTTAATAATAAAATAATAACAATTTTTGGAGTTATTAATTATTGATCTAAAATTAGACTATGTCAAAATTTAAAACATCAATAATACGGTCATGCTTGGGATTTTAAAGAGTGTGGAATTGAAGAGGTCAATATAAAAAAAAAATGTGTAAGGTCTCACCTAATAAGGAATGTCCTCAACTTCAGAAAGTCACTGTGCTTCGGGTTCTCCACTGTAGCCCAAAGAAAAAAGAAATTCATTACTATATATAAGACTGTTGTATGGCTAGATAAATTTCACGTATATATAAATAGTGTCTATTTATGCCTATAAAAGTATCTATTCATGCATTTAAATTTATACAATTGTATATTAACACATTGTATACGGGACACGTACTAGTACGTTTTCTGACGATTGATACTTGAGCTCGGGTCACGTACTATTACGGGTTAGTGTAACAACATGGTTTGTTGGTGGGTACAAAAATAAAGGTCTATACAGGAAAACGAAGCCGAATGTTCTTGTCTACTGCATAGATTCTGGAAAATTTAGAGAAATAAAAACTAGTTATTACATTAGTCGATGATCGAAACCACAAAACAGAAAGGTTCATTTAAAAAACAATTTAGATTTAAAATTAACTTTTTATTTATCCTTGCTGAAATATTATATATATATGTATATTTATATATTATATATTTGTATTTATATATATATATTTGTTTAATTGTCTATTTATATATTTGTTTATGTATTTCGATATAAAATACGAATAGTTGGTTAAAAAGTGAAATAATTTTAGATCTATTGAGATTTAACCGAATAACTAAATTGACGCTCAAAACGCCCGCTCCCGGTACAATTCCATTGAGAAATATACCGGCACACAATGTGTTAACATGCGCATGAGTATGTCTATGTGTGTATGCTTTAAAGATATTTAGGATTCTTCCAGACCAGGGGCATACGCAAAGGGGGTGTTAGGGATTTAACCCCTCCCTTTGTGCTCCGACAAAATGGCAAAAATAAAAATTTTAGAGAAATTATGCGGGTATTATTTTTTAGAATTATGAAAAATATGAATCCCCCTTGAAAGAATTCTGCGTACGCCACTGTTCCAGACTTTCATCATGATGGTTGATCAGGATTACCTGGATCGAGCCCTCGAATCCTGAGACTTACAGTGACTCTGAATTTGAAAACAAGAGGGAAAAACAAAGTGTTAAATATATTTATTAGATAAGTTACTTTGTTCTTTTTATTTGAAGAAGCTGCGTTAAATTGACTACAACAATAGCAATAGTTTTTACACGAATCGTCATCTAGTGACGTCAAGTATTATCCCCTATATAATAATAGCCTAAGTTATCTGTCCGCAAATTTATGAAGCGGTTGGACCTGGAATGGATACAGGCATCCATTCAAAGCGAATAAAGTTTATCTTCTCCTAAACTATATATCCGATTCTAAAATAAATTTGTATAAATATGCTACATATCACAGCAAAAAATACTGTCGTCTTTAATACGTTCAAAATCCACCCCTTCGTCCCTTTTCGAGAGTTTAATGCCGTTATTTCAAGCCCTATTTTCCCCGGTTAATAGCAGGCGATTAAATTTAACCATTTATCACTTAATAAATAGGAAAAATAACAATTTTTTTTAGCATTGTGACGTCATTCCTTTAACCATCTCAATGAACCATTCCATATTTTAAACTATTTAAATATCGTCTACACTATTTTAATATCTTTTACCACTGAACTTAGATATTACGTAAATGATTTTCTTTTATATTTGGCTTCAATAATAGATTAGGTACATATGTGATCATTTTAAATAAAATCATCGATTATTTTTTGTTGCAATGAAAATTTTATCATCGGTATTAACAATAAATTATTTTCATATAAGTCTAGGAGTCTATTTCACGGACTACTAAATATCTAACTTTTAATTTATATATATTTGAAAATTAAGAAGTTGGTTTGTTTGTGTGTTTGTTTGTTATACATAACCACACGGTTTGACTCAATGAATTCAATGTGATTCTAAACTGCATTACAGGATCGGGAGACTCTAGAGGAACATGACGATAAATAAATTATTGAGAGTGAACAAGATAGTTCTTAGCCAAAAAAACAAACCATTTTTTACCTGCCTCATTGGGTACTTAACAGTTCTGGAATATTAAAAAGTTTACTAATCCCATCATATGATGGGCTATATGCTAGTTAATAATATTTCTAACATTCACATGTACAATGAAGCCCGCTTCCAATTTTTTCAAGGTACCACGAAATTAAAATTTTTTAAAAGAGAAAACTTGTCAAAAATTGCATTATAAAAAATATCTTAATCTAGTAGTAATGTAATTCGTTTTTTGCCTCTAAATGTGTTTTAATAGATGTGCTATTTTACAATTAAAATTAAATTTAACATTTTAATTTAATTTGCTATGTATGTTTTCAAAACATCTAAAACATAATCTACAGCAAAAATAATTCAAGAGTTTTTAAACATCAAAAAACATTCCATTTCATATAGTCAAGAGGAAAATATAAATAGTATCATTGTGTTAATTTACTTTAATATCTTTTTATTGCAAAAATGCATGTTTGATTTCATTTCAACAAATTTGGTGTTAACACATTATGCGAGGGTACATTTCGCAGCGGAATTGTACCGGGAGTGGACATTTTGACCTTAAATTTAGTTATTCAGTTAACTATCAATAGATCGAAAATTATTTAATTTTTTAACCAACTTTTCATATTTTATATTGAAATATATAAACAAATATATAAACAGAAATATATAAATAACAACCATTAGATTTTTGTAAACAAAAAATATATTTTTGAGTGGATAAATTTATAATAGTATCGTAAATATGAAAAATCAAATAGAAATAGTAGTATATAGTTTTAATTTTTTCGAATTATGTTATATATAAACATTTTCACGTTATAAAAAATGAAAAGAGAAATCATAAAACTAATAAAGTGAAAACTATTTTTATGTGTCTCAATTTTTTTAGAATCTATGTAATAGACAAGAACATTCGGCTTCGTTTTCCTGTATATACCGTTACTTTTGTACCCACAAACAAACCATGTTGTTACACTAACCCGTACTAGTACGTAACCCGCGCTCAAGTATCAATTGTCAGAAAACATACTAGTACGTGTCCCGCATACAATGTGTTAAAAATCAGCTCTGGTATGTTTAACACATTGCCGGACATTAGAAACAAGTGAAATTCGAAAATTAACACTATATGGAACTATAATTTTTAGAATATTAGAAGTATAGTTACTCATATATGCAGGGTGTTTCAAAAATGACCAGTTTATTTAAAAATCAATAGAAACTAAAAGCACAGTGATAGAAATTCACAGTTTATTGCAATATGCTTGGGACAATAGTAAATTTTCTGGCAGACAAACTTTAAAATTAGTTACAATATTCCACAACAGATGGCGCTGCAGTCTGGAAATATCTAAACTACGATATTTGTCAGTGGGGACTCTTAAAAGGCCAGGTGTACCGTCACTATCCAGAAACAATTGAATAACTGGAACAGTTCAACTGTTCTGCATATGAAGCCATCCCGCCTGAGATGTTTACACGAGTTTCTGATAATTTCGTTCTAAAAATACGCCATATTATTGCTGCACGTGGTGGATATCTGGAAAATACTCAGGACTGCAGCGCCATCTGTTGTGGAACATTATAACTAATTTTGAAGAGTTTGTACGCCTAAAAAATTAGGGCAGCAATAATATGACGTATTCTCTGAACGAAATTATCAGAAGCCCGTGTAAACGTCTTAGGCGGAATGGCTTCACATGCAGAACAGATGTACTGTTCCAGTTATTCAATTGTTTCTGGATAGGGACGGTACACCTGGCCTTTTAAGAGTCCCCACAGACAAATATCGTAGTTTAGATTTTTCAAGACTGCAGCGCCATCTGGTGTGGAATATTGTAACTAATTTTGAAAGTTTGTTTGCCTGAAAATTTAATATCGTCCCAAGCATATTGCAATATCACTGTCCGTTTAGTTCTTATCAATTTTTCAAATATATTGGTAATTTTTGAAACACCCTATATATGCAGTCATATACAGTCACAGATAATTAAGTCTCCAGCTTACCTTCGACGATGCCCCACGGGTAGAGTCTCCCCCTCACCTTCCGTCCATTAATCTCGACCACTTGCGTGCTGCCGATGATGGCGAACGGGACGCTGTCCTAAATCAAACGAAGATAAACTTAGAATAAATTAGACATGCATAGGGCCATATTCACCACGATTTTAATATTCGGATCTAACCGCGAATCATCATTTTCGTATTCTTCAACGAGAATCCCCGGATTTCAGCTCATTTTAATCCCCTGTTTCTGATCCTCCGAATTTGGAGGATTAACCCTTTGACAGTTTCATTTTTTTTCCAGAATTCTGTCAAAAAATGTTACATTTTTTATTGTATTTTTTTGTTCATTTTACATTTTTAAGTAAAGATATGTTATTAAAATTAACATTTCTAATATTTTTAAGCATACATTACAACTTTTTTTCTTTCTATGAAAGCATTATACAACTGAAGTTTACCTTTAGTCTCATCGATATCCAAGTTAATTTTTGGAATTCCAGTGAAATCAAATCTAGGAGGCGGATCCGAAGGATTATCACAATAATTTTTAAAAAATTGGCTTGCTTGAGTGATTCCATCTGTACTACTATCAGAGTCCCTACTATCCAGGTCATCTAGTAAACTTTCGCTACTAATTAGTAGATAATTCAGTTTCTGATTCCGACTCACAGTTCGATTCGCAAGAAATTAGCTGCATACGATCTGAATTATCCGTTATTTAAAAGCAAAAATATATTATTCAACTCTTACATCAATAAATTTATCAGGCGGTTAGTAAAATATAACCAGAAAGCTATACACTGAAAGATAACAATTCGTCTTCTGATACAAAACATGCGAAAAAAACCCGCGCTATTGAACCAATCATGAATAGAAATTACAATAAACTGCAAACTATCATTTACTGGACATCTATACGAATAATTTGTTACTAAAATTGGAAAAAATACGGCCGAAACAGTGACAGCGAAATAGAAATCAGATTGCCCGTATGCCGTACGGGCAAATCAGTAAATGCCCAAAAGCTGTGCCCGTACGGCGTACGGGTAAAACGGGGAAGGGGTTAATTGCCTAATCTACGGATACTACATTTTAAGCAAGCGCTCTGCGTTGAAAACAAACATGGCGGATATATTTTCAGATTTTGAAGATCTGGAAGTTCTACAAATGACAGAAAGCCACATGAAAAGATTTGTGCATCTAAACAGAACAAAAATGCCTTGGATTGTTTGGATGATGTGAACTTTCGGTCGCGTTATCGTTTTAATAAACATACAGGTGAATCATTAATTCGAATGCTAGATGACACGATTTCAGCTCCTTCGGAAAAGAATAATGCTCTATCTTCTGCTGAAAATTTTTTGTTAGCACCAAGGTATTTTGCTACTGGATCTTTCCAGATTTTTCAGAAAAGATTCTGCCTCGGTTTCATCGAAATTCCTCCTTTTATATTCTTCCATTTTTATTTCGTGAGCAAATATCAGTAAAACTACAGATCCTTGACTCAATTTATAATTTCCTCAAGCGATATTTATGTCTGGTTGATTAAATATGTAAATCAACTTAGCATGAGAACTATCCCCGGAGAATCTGATTTATTGACCAATCGAAACATCGCTTGCATAGTTGCAATAATTAATCTATAGATCAGGGAATCCACTCATGGTGCATATGGAACCAGTTTAACCAGTTCCAGGTTCATTTTATCTCGGGATTATGGGTCAAAAATGTTAATTTTTTTGTGCTTATTTTCATACATGAATAGCTTTTTAAACATAACAGCATCATTCGCATACAAAATTTCCGAAAAATCAATGTAAAAAAAATCAATTTAAATAAATGAGTAATTTACCTGTACAGTTGGCTTTCTATGCGTTAGAAATCATTAGACTTTATAGTGAATTCACACTAACTGTAAATATAAAGATTAGAATACCTAGCTTTTATCTTGAATTAAATTTTATTTATATTATTTGCATTTACGTAAGTGATTATGAAATTATTATTCAAAATTCGATCTTGTATGATACAATCGGAAACACGGTACTGCACAGAGTTCAACATTGCAATCTGGACAGTGGAACCTTGTTTCCCTCCTTACCTTCTTCCCTCTGCTATCTCTCTTTGAGCAGAAAATAATCTAGTAGCCAGAAAAGTAAAGAAAAGCATTCGAAACCATAAAAAGCACATGTGAAATAATTCGGGAAAGTCTGATTGCACAATGTAAAATTTCACAGTGCCCGAGCTACACTCGGGATGAGACAAGATGATACATTTCGCCTGGAAGGGGAGGGGTTAAGTCACAGATAACGGCGTGTGATCGCTGATCTATCGATTCCCTGATCTGTTCTTCGATCCTGGATACACCGATTTTGGTGAATATGACCCTAAGAGAGTGGACGAATGAGGACGAGACAGAAAGAATATATCCATAGTGAGGATGGGTTTACCTTGAGTTCCCTGTCTTGCTGCTTAAATTCTTCGTCTTCGTCACTATCGCACTCTGGTAGCTGGTAGATGCGGATCTGCTGCTCTTCAACCTCCCGCAGAATCTAAGGGGAAAAGACAAATAAGACAAGATGAATTACTTCGCAGTTAAGTTTTGACAGTTTTGC
>CM063500.1:117504618-117507118 GCA_032207245.1 Pardosa pseudoannulata | reverse complement strand
TTGCCAATTCCTATGACAACCACCATATTTTTCTGTCTTTGTTGTAGACTTCAAAAGTTGATGTTTTCTCAAAATTTAACTATTATATGTTATGAAAAAAAATTGAATAATTGGGATTAACTAACTATATTTGGCAAGTTATCTTGTTTAGCATGAAAGTATGAGTATTTTTTTCATTTGAGTAATATCCAATATTTTTATTATTACATAAATATTAGGGAATAATCTGTAGTGTCATAAAACTCATAAATCATTATTTTTCTTGGATAACATCTCTTCTCTCTCTCTCTCTCATATATATATATATATATATATATATATATATATATATATATATATATATAATGTGTGTGTGTGTAGGAATTGGACACAAAATGCAACAGTGTCATTTGATTACACCTTTAAATGATATATGCATTACAAAAAATAATAAACTGATATTTTAAATTTAAAGATATTAATTTTATATTATAAAAGGAGGGGGAAAACGTTTAGCATAGAGCAATTTACATAATAAATAATGATAAAAATAACCTATATAATTATTATATTAGCAATTAAAATTGAAGCAACCAGTTATGTGTTTGATAAGACCAACAGGGTAATTAATTACTCAAGTACTACTATAAAATCATTTAAATGCTCATTGCTATTATTTCTTGAATTGCCAAAAGTATAAAAAAATCTCTTAGAAATAATATGCTAGTTCTTAAATACCCACTGTTGAAAAAGTAAATGTAAAGATTGTTAAAGTGACTTCTTCCCAAAGTTCCCAAAATTCCAATTTTATTCCCCAAAAATCCCGGGTTTATTCCCACCTCTTCAAAATTCCGGGTTTTTTACATCTCTGGTTAAAGGTAACTGGGGCGCTTAAGGTATGTTCGTGGACACAATGTTCTCTATCAATAACCTCTGGGGTGACAGTCCAAGCGTATGGGTATTCTGCTTGTCCCTTCTTCTGAATTGCAAGGATGCTCTTCAGCAAACTCGTTCTTTCCCCCTAGATTGTTCTCATTAAAACAAAAGTCACACCCCTTTGCCTAAATACGAGTAGCGTATAGCTAAAGTCGTACTTAAATTGTTCACGTGACTTCATAAGTAACAACACAAACAAAGAATTTGAGTCTGTGTAATTTAGAACCAGAATAATTAAAATTTGGAAAATGATAGGCTACTCATGCCAATAGCACAAAATGAAAAATGAAATTAAAAATAAGCCAAATAATAATAATAGAAGAAAAAATTAAGCAAGTGAATCACTCCAAGTATAAAAAACATTAGAATTTATTTAGTTTTAAAGCACATTTTGAAAACTATCGCATGAAAAACGTTACTTAATCACTTTCTCTTATTTTAGAATGAAATCACAACGAAATTATATCTCATAGCACTAAAATAAAATCCTCAAACCCATTTAAAAAGACATTCTATCTCCAAACAATTTTGACCTCCTAACAGTTTGACCTACTTAAAAACTTCAAGGTTAGTCCTCAGTCACCATGCAAATATCTATTTGTAAAAGCCCCTCCACACTATGGTCCACTCCAAGTCATCACCACCATCTGGGGGGGGGAGTATGATTTATCGTGGTCGATGGTGGCAGACGATAAAATAGCCTTGGTGGACGATGGCTTCCGAGGCGGGTTTTCTCCAAAGATCAAAGGCAGCTAGATGCGCAGTTAAAGTGCGCAGTAGATCCTATGGTTGAATCCACGCGCTTGGCTCATTTAGTTGCCCAGCATGTGGATACAACCCGTGAACCATCACTCAAGGTCACCGTCAGGAAGTGGTGAACAATTGGCCATAGCGGGGAGGCTACATGAAGATTATTCCAGTCATTTTGGAAAGCTAAACAAATGCATGCACACACACGGATACAAAGGATTTTAAACATATAAGTGTACGCCAGTATAAAGATAAATATAAAGTCAATAAAGTAAGAGGAAATAAAGTTGATCTGTTTACCTTCCACGCTTAGCATTTTGCGGTCCTTGTAGAGGTCTGTGAGGAAGAGGCTATTGATGAGAGTGGACTTGCCCAGTCCCGTGTCACCTGGTGGAGAAACGAGGAACTAGTCATTCGTAAACACTTTCTAAACAATCACGCTATATTTAAACCGTTATAACTTTTTCATGAGACTAAAGTATATATGTAATCCAATAATTATAAAACTACTGGACATAATCTTATTCCCGGTTAAGAGCCTCTATTCAGGCACATTTTAAATAAAAATGATAACAATCGTTTTCTTGCCAAAAACATTGACCTTTACAAACAGAGAGTTATTTTTAGTTATTTAATTTGGAGTGCTACGGTCTACTTTTTGCAACACGAGGGCTAATGAGACCGGGACCTACTGCTTAAAGCCGATTCCGAACGGCTACGAACATCCATGCCATAGTGGGATTCGAACCCACGAACTCCGGTTCCAAAGGCCAGCACCCTAACCATTCGGCCATCGTTCGGCCTAGATAGATAAGATGTTTGGTTGGGTTGGTTT
>CM063500.1:117497118-117499618 GCA_032207245.1 Pardosa pseudoannulata | reverse complement strand
ATTTGAAATTATTTAAATATCGTCTGCATTATTTTCGTACATTTTATCCCTGTACTTAGATATAACGTAAGTAATTTTCTTTTATATTTGGCGTAAATAATAGATTAAATACATATGGGATAATTTTAAATTGAATCATCCATTATTTTTTTTGATGCAATGAAAATTTTATCACCGGTATTAACAAAAAATTCCATCTACCTCCAGGGTGTAGTGGAATTGATAGTTTCATTCCATTACTCCCATTAATGAGGCAAGAAAAATTGGGAAGAAATTAATGATCATTTCGACGTAGCTAAGAAAACTTTGGTTTGGAGTACTACGGTGTACTTTTTTCTAACACGAGGGCTAATGAGACCGGGACCTAGAGTTGAAAGCCGATTCCGAACGGCTACGAACATCCTAGCCGCAGTGGGATTCGAACCTACGAACTCCGATCCCGAAGGCCAGCACTCTAACCAATCGGCCATCGTTCAGCTAAGAAAAACTTTGAATTATGTTTCAACGTATGAATTCAACGGGATTTTAAACTGCATTCACAGTATCGGCAGACTTTAGAGGAGTAGGAAGATAAACAAATTATTGAGCTTATACCAGATAATTCTGAGCCAGAACACAAACTATATTTTTACCTGCGTCATAAGGTACTTTAGCATTCTCGAAAATTGAAAATTTTACTGATCCCGTCACAGGACGGGCTACAGGCTAGTATATTAAATAGTAAGGTATGTTATACACATATTGAAATTTATATACATATATATATAGAAATATATACGCCTATAAGTACAGAAATGTGCTTTACAAACACACCTCACGTACATAGATATAATTACCTGCATTTGTAATTTTCCCTTAAAGGGTTTGGTTTGGAGCACTACGGTCTACTGTTTTGCACACGAGGGCTAATGAGATCGGGACCCACAGCTTAAAGCCGATTCCGAACGGCTACAAACATTCATGCCCGTAGCGGGATTCGAACCCGCGAACTCCGGTTCCGAAGAGCAGCGCTCTACCATTCGGCCATCGTTCGGCATTCCCTTAAAGGGACTTAGTACTTTTCAATACTTGAATATTCTCCATACCAAACTATTTTCAATTTACCAATCAAACGAACTTTTTCAATAAATTTTTTAAAAGTTTTTAACAGCACTCTACCTTTAAAAATATTTAATTTTGTCATTTCAGTGGTATATTTTTTAAATAATAAAAAATATACACCAAATGGAATAAGAATGAAAGCCACTTGTCCAATATAGCTTTTGAATTATCTATATTAAAAACTAAATTTTTGAATGAAATTGAAGAATTTGTTTTTTTTTTCTGGTAAACCTTCAGTTAAAGGCATTTGACACTTTAACCCATTGTGTGCGGGTACATTTAGCAGCGGGATTGTACCGGGAGTGGGCGTTTTGCGCGTCAATTTAGTTATTCAGTTCAATCTCAATAGATCGAAAATTATTTCATTTTCTAACCAACTTTTCGTATATACATATATATATATATTCGAAATATTCGGTTATATTGAAATATATAAACAAATATATTAATAGAAATATATATATATAACACCATCAGAATCGACAATCCTAACTTATGGAAAGAAAAAATGCAAATCGTTGCACAGTAACACAAACAACACGCATATAATGTCACACATACACAGATTTAGGGGTAGTTAGCGGGTATCCACCACAAATCTACTAATTACGTATTTTTACGTGACTCGCGCTCCAGTGACAGACTGCAAAAAACGTAAAAACACGTTGTCAGCATTCGAAGTGTTAAAAATGAATTAATATACTCATTTTACAGCTAAAGTTACAAAAATTATAGGAAGTAAGCGCCAAGCGCTTTCAATTTCGAATTTCCTTGAATTTATACCCTTTATGTTATCCTAGAGATCAACACACCCATAAATTCTAAGATTAAAATAGCACAAGTGATATTACATAACAGTAAACAATATTTTATACTTTCGAATTTTCCATAATTTTATAAACCTATTGTGTAAATATATGAGGATCAATACATTCATGCTTTCTAAGGTTCAAATTAAATGTAATATTCGATCAACAACAAGCCAAGATTTTAAAATTTTTAATTTCCCTGAATTCCCCCCCCTTGTTATGTTAACGGTTTGGTTTGGAGCGCTACGGTCTACTGTCTTGCATACGAGGGCTAATGAGACCGGGACCTACTGCTTAAAGCCGATTTCGAACGGCTACGGACATCCATGCCATAGTCTGATTCGAACCCACGAACTCCGGTACCGACGATCAGCGCCCTAACCAATCGGCCAGCGTTCGGCTGTTATGTTAACAGAGATGTAAATGCATTCGCGTATTTTAGGGTTAAAATAACAAAACTGATATTCAATTGAAAATAATTTAAAATTTCGAATTTTTACGAATGTTCTTCCTTTTAGTTTGTTTAGTTAATATAGGGTTCAATATACTTATAAATTCTAGATTTAAAATAACTAAAGGGATATTCGATC
>CM063500.1:117489618-117492118 GCA_032207245.1 Pardosa pseudoannulata | reverse complement strand
ATATATATATATATATATATATATATATATATATATATATATATATATATATATATATATATATATATATATATATAGTCAAAAATCATTCAAAGATAGTCAAAATAGCTGTTTAAAGTTTCAAAGTTAACGTTTCATGTACGTACGAACAGGCAGCCGAAAATAGTCAAAATTAATTTAGACACGGCCAAATAAGGTAATTCTGTTGAGATAGGAATAGCATGAAAAGGTTATGTCTAGCGCACGATAATTTTTGCCATAAACTCGTGCCATATTAACCCCCAAAAAATGTACGACAAAAATGTGGGACATGTATTTGACGAAGACACAAATCGGACAACTACAGAAAAGAAAAGAATCACAAAAAAAAAAAAAAAAAAAAAAAAAAAAAAAAAACCTCAGCTGAAAACGATCAGTCTTGGGAGGAGGGGGTGATGGAAGGTTCTTCCGTTTCTCGCTCTGTTTCAGGTTCCGCCGGCTAGGGAACAAAGAACATTTTGGACAAAGCCACTGGTTCCGAAGTCCTTCAGAATCGGGAAGGTGGAGAGGTACTTCCACAAATCATCCAGCATCCACTTTTTTTGGAGATGCTTTTCACGGACTCGTCAAGAGACTCCTCTCCAAAAAGGCGGAGGTAAGGGCAAAAAAAGGAAGAAAGGAACTTCTTTAAAATAGGGAGAATCCAACGAAACGATTGAAGGGAAGAGTGGAAAGGGATTTCGAAGTGTCTTCCTTCCGTAAAAGATTCGACCGCTCGAAAGTGGTGTGATTAATTTAAACGTAAGCACGAGACCTGGCACTCACTGTGTCAGTTGTTTTAACAATCTTTTTAACAGCTAGTAATCTGATCTTTTCGAATATGGCACGAATTTATAGCTGAAATATTCGAGCGCTGGAACTGTCCTTTTGTTTTCTCTCCAAAAAGGCGGAGGTAAGGACAAAAAAGGGAAGAAAGAGACTTCTTTAAAATAGGGAAAATCCAACGAAACGATTGGAGGAAAGAGTGAAAAGGGATTTCGAATTCGAAGTCGAAGTCTTGCTTCCGTAAAAGATTCGACCGCTCGAAAGTGGTGTGATTCATTTAGACGTAAGCACGACACCTGGCACTCACTGGGTCAGTTGTTTTAACAATCTTTTTAACAGCTATGTACTCTGATCTTTTCGAATATGGCACGAGTTTATAGCTAAAATATTCCAGCCCTGGAACTGCCCTTTTGTTTGGAAAGTAAAATCCCTTATATAATAATAGCCTAAGTTATCTGTCCGTCTGTCCTCGAATTTATAAAGCGGTTGGACCTAAAATGGATAGGGACATCCATATTGGATTCTGAATGAGTTAGGGTTAGAAAAATTCAAAGCGAATCTTTAAAACGTTCGAAATCCCCCCCCCCTTTTCGAGCGTTTAATGCCATTATTTCGAGTCCTATTTTCCCCGGTTAAGAGCAGGTGATTGAGGGCCGGTCTCACCAAAATCGTTTAACGGCTAAGCTCGATTAATCTTTGTTTAAACGGAGAATTGGTTGACGCCATGGGTTAATCGTGGTTAACCACTAAACGACTTTGTTGAGACTGGCCCTAAGTTTATCACATAATAAATAGGTAAAAATAACATTTTTTTTTCTAGCATTATGACGTCTTTCCTCTCATTTTATCACTTCTTATTTTAAATTATTTAAATATCGTGTGCATTATTTTCATATGTTTTATCGCTAAACTTAGATATGACGTCAATAATTTTATTTTATATTCGGCTTAAATAATAGATTAGGTCATATGTGACAGTTTTAAATTGAAATGATCGATTCTGTTTTGTTGTAAATTTTATCACCGGTATTAACAACAAATTCTTTTCATAAGTCTAGGAGTCTATTTCGCACTCGTAAATATCTAGCGTTTAAGTTACACACCTTAAAAAATTAAGAAGGTAATACTTATACGCATGGTTTCATATAGTATATTGTTTAAAATTTTGCATTTTTTTTGTTATAGTTATCTTATTTCTCGGTGTATAATTTTTGGCCGGATAATTGTAATATCCGGCTACTGTCAATTATCCGGTGTAGTGGACGGATATGCCGGAAGCAGTATGTTGGCCATATCCATTACACATACCTATAAGCGCCTTCTCGCAATTATGCTTCTTTTACTTAAAAAAAAAAACTAAAAATTTGAAAATAAAAATTTTGAAAACTTAAAAATCCTGAAATCTTTTAAGGGATTATGATAATAGAATCAATTACACTTTTTTGTGATATATTTATTTTATTTCTCGGTGTATAATTTTTGGCCGGATAATTATAATATCCGGGTACTGTCAATTATCCGGTATAGTGGCCGGATATGCCGGAAGCAGTATGTTGGCCATATCCATTACATATACCTATAAGCGCCATTTCGCAATTATGCTTCTTTTACTTAAAAAAAAACTAAAAATTTGAAAATAAAAATTCTGAAAACTTAAAAATCCTTAAATCTTTTAAGGTATTATGATAATAGAATC
>CM063500.1:117467118-117472118 GCA_032207245.1 Pardosa pseudoannulata | reverse complement strand
TCTTATTTGCAATAATTTTTTCTCTTTAGTTTTTTGAAAATTCAATCCCTTGGTGTAATATTTCTCACATTTTTATAAAAAATTTAAATAAATGGCGAAATTATGCTTAATAATTATTCTTTACAAAAAAGTAAAAAATATTAAGGAAGCTTACTTTGTGATAAGCCTGAACATATTGTGTCAGAAAAAAGTTTTAATTTTTCAAACAAGCTCTCACTTTACAGTTTATATAAAATTTCCTTTTTTTTGTAATAATTTCTTCTTTTTTCTTTTTTGAAAATTCAATCCCTTGGTGTAATATTTCTCACATTTTTTAAAAATTTAAATAAATGGCGAATTATACTTAATAATTATTCTTTACAAAAAAGTAAAATATTTTAATGAAGCTTACTTTGAGGTAAGCACAAGCACATTGTGTCAGAAAAAAGTTTTAATTTTTCAAACATGCTCTCACTTTACACTTTATATAAAATTTTCTTATTTGTAATAATTTCTTCTTTTTTTCTGTTTTGAAAATTCAATCCTTTGTTGTAATATTTCTCACGTTTTTTAAACTTTAAATAAAGGGCGAATTATACTTAATAATTATTGTTTACAAAAAGGTAAAAATTATTATTGAAGCTCACTTTGTGGGAAGCCTGAACACATTGTGTCAGAAAAAAATTTTAGTTTTTCAAGCAAGCACTCACTGTTCATTTTATATATAATTTTCTTATTTGAAATAATTTCTTCTATTTTCTTTTTTGAAAATTCGTCCTTTGGTTTAACATTTTCGAGTAATTAATGGGGAATTATTCTTAATAATTATTGTTTACAAAAAAGTAAAAAGTATTGATGAGCTCACTCTGTGAAAAGCAGAAACACATTCTGTCAGAAAAAAGTCTTAATTTTTCAAACAGGCACTTCCTTTTCACTTTATATAAAATTTTCTTATTTTTTAGAAGCAAAGTAAATTCAACAAAACTGATTAAATAAAAATAGAGAAGAAATGCTGAAAGTTCTATGTATAATAATTAAAAAAAATACATGATACGGTGTAAAATCAGAAAAAATACGTTACATTTAAAGTTGCTTAAAAGTGATTGTTGCTTAAGCAAACATAGCACCACTCAAGATGAAAACGAATCTTTAAAGAAGCTTATTTTTGTTTCATTATAAAAATAAAAAGTTTTGCTCTGTTTACAATAGAAATTCCCCGAATAACTAATAAAAATCTAACTTGATAAAAAATATTTAGTTTTGTTGTATAGAGCGATACATTTTTTTAAATAACTAAAATGTATACATAAAGTTAAAAAAAATTGAAATGCATTTACCCGCAAAATAACTTTACAAATTTGTAAATAAGGAACTAGTTTTTCATACCAAATAGAAAGTAACTATCTTTTTAAATTTTCCAAACTTCCATTACATTAATACGAGCAATATATATTTTATAGTTCAATAAAAATTGTTTTTAATTCCTTAAAATATTTTAATTTTTATTAATTTTTAAATGTTAGATACATTTAAAGTTTTGGTTTACAAAATAAAACAGGTATTTTGTTTCAATTTCATATAAAAATTTATTTTCTTTTATGAATATTTTAAAAGTTATCTCCCAAATAAGTGAACTGTATTCTTTTCGTTTGGTGTATATATTTTACGCTTTAAAAATATACTCTATGAAATGACAAAACTTAATAATTCTTTTAAAGCTAGAATGCTATTAAAGAACTTGTAAAAAATTAATTCTAAAAGAACTAGAATTTTTTTATTTTATGAGAAATCTAATAAAAGATCTTATGACAAGGAAAATTTCTTGTAAAAAATTAATTCTAAAAAGACCAGAACTTTTTATCTTACGATAAATCTAATAAAAATTATGATGAAGAAAATTTCTTGTAATAAATTAATTCTAAAAGGCTCAGAACTTTTTATCGTATGATGAATCTAATCTCATAAAAGGTATTATGATGAAGAAAATTTCTTGTAAAAAATTAATTTAAAAAGACCAGAACTTTTTATCTTACGATAAATCTAATAAAAATTGTTATGGTGAAGAAAATTTCTTGTACAAAATTAATTCTAAAAGGCTCAGAACTTTTTATAGTATGATGAATCTAATCTAATAAAAGCTGTTACGATGAAGAAAATTTCTTGTAAAAAATTAATTCTAAAAAGACCAGAACTTTTTATCTTACGATAAATCTAATAAAAATTATGATGAAGAAAATTTCTTGTAATAAATTAATTCTAAAAAGTTCAGAACTTTTTATCTTATGAGGAATCTAATCTAATAAAAGCTGTTATGATGAAGAAAATTTCTTGTAAAAAATTAATTCTAAAAGGTTCAGAACTTTTTATCGTATGATAAATCTAATCTCATAAAAGGTATTATGATGAAGAAAATTTCTTGTAAAAAATTAATTCTAAAATAACCAGAATTTTTTATCTTATAAGGAATCTAATATAATAAAAACTGTTATAATGAAAAAACTTTCTTGTAAAAAATTAATTCTAAAAGGACCAGAACTCTTTATCTTATGATAAATCCAATAAAAATTGTTATTATGAAGAAAATGTCTTGCAAAAAAATCATTCTAAAAGGAGTAAAATTTTTTAACTTATGATAAATCCAATAAAAGCTGCTATTATGAAAAAATTGTACTAGGTAAAAAACTACAAACTGCCTTTCAAGCTGAAAATATTTCATTATAACCGTCTGTTTTGGTTTCAGTGTAGCGTAAATAGTTCTGCTCTTTTTAGAATAAAACTTTTCCGAAATCATTAATAAAGTTCTAATTTTTAGAAAAATTATTTAGTTTTGTTATATGAAGCAGTACAGTTTTAAAAAAACATGATATATATACCAATAAAAAACTTTTGAAATATATAAATTAGAAATTAATTTCTTATGGTAAATAGAATTTAATAATGTTTTTCATTTATGAACTTTAATTATATTAATAGGGACAATGTATTTTATTTTATAGAATAATAAAAGATTATATTTTAATTTTTAATTTCTTAATAGTTTTTAATTTTTTAATTTAAAATAGAAGATACCTTTAAAAATTTGAATTTAGAGAATGCAAAAGATATTTATTTTCATTTTGATATAAAAATTTATTTTCTAGTATACATGTTTTAAAGTTAATTTGTAGGTAAGTGATTTTCATTTATTTACTTTAACGTTTATTTTAGTGTTATTTAAAAAAAGGAATTCTTTGGAATGAAAAAATAAACAGATTTTAAAATTAGAGCGTTATTAAAAAGTTTACGAAAATTCACTTTTAAAAGACTATATCTTTTGTATTTTATAATGAATTGTAAGAAGTATGTTATAATGGAGATTTTAAGCGTTAAAGTACTACGTTTCCTTAACCTATTTATGCTAGAATTAGTTTGCAAGCTTTTATCAAATACTTTTATGGTTTAAACAGACATCTGAAAACACTCAAATATTTATATATTTTAATTTTTATTTAAGAATAAATTTTTAATGAAATAAGAATTTAAATTCAGTCATTTTCTCCAAATAGAAACGTAAAATAAATATGCATTTAAATTTTGTTCTCGTAGTGAAATTTTTATTGCGAAAACTTTTGACTTGTAGCAAAACGTCTTTAATAATGGTGGTTTATCAATAACAAGAGATGTTTGAGTGATTTAAAATGTTTAAAACCGTAAAGAATATCTCTTACTGTTTGACGTTTTAGTTGTTTGAAAATTGAATTAATGTCTCCGCGATAATACATCTTTTCAGAATATAGGAAAAAATGAATTCTTTAAATGAAAAAATAAACAGATTTTAAAATTAGAGCGTTATTAAAAAGTTTATGAAAATTCACTTATAAAAGACTATATCTTTTGTACTTTATAATGAATTGTAAGAAACATGTTATAATTAACATTTTAAGCGTTAAAGTATTACGTTTCCTTAATCTATTTATGCTAGAATTAGTTGGCAAGATTGTATCAAATACTTTTACGGCTTAAAATGACATCTGGAAAAACTCAAATATTTATATATTTTAATTTTTGTTTGAGAATAAATTTTTTGATGAGATAAGAATTTAAATTCTGTCATTTTCTGCAAATAGAAACGTAAAATGATTATGCATTTAAATTTTGTTCCAGTAGTGAAATTTTTAATTACGAAAACTTTTGACCTGTAGCAAAACGTCTTTAATAACGGCTGTTTATCAATAACAATAAAGAAACAGTTTATTTGAAAAAAACCCTGAATTCTGGCTAGAAAATTGAAGTATTTAGCTTTGAAGTATGAAGTTTTCAAAATATAATTATTATTCGAAGATTTTTAACAACTAAAAAAAGGAGTATTTCTTTCATTTAAGAATCGTGTGGAATTTACTTAATTCCCCGTTCGAATGTGTGCAAAAATATCACACTGAGTTTCAAAGATACGAACTTAAACCATATTTTGAAAAACGGAACATAGACGAACATGGTATGGAGTCGGAGAAAATAACTGTGAAACGTTTATAATAAATGTTGACCAATAAATAGCAAACTTATCTTTTATGATTTGAACAATGTTTAATCAAAGTTTTCTAGTCGAACACATCAAAATATATACGATACTCAAAATATCTGTCTGCTTATTGTGTGATGATAATATCTATAAATATTTACATTGCAAAACAATTTTCAACATAAAGTTTGCAAGAGTATAAAAGAATATATATATTTATATATAGATGTATATATATATATATATATATATATATATATATATATACATATATATATACATATACATATATATAATATATATATATATATATACATATATATACATATATATATATATATATATATATACATATACATATATACATATATGTATATATTTATATATGTATATATATATATGTATATATATATATATATATGTATATATATGTATGTATATATATATATATATATATATATATATGTATATATATATATACATATATATACGTATATACATACATTTATATACTATTATAAGT
>CM063500.1:117442118-117462118 GCA_032207245.1 Pardosa pseudoannulata | reverse complement strand
GTCGATTGTTTAGGAACTGTACCCCTCTTTGATTAACATTTATTGAGGGATGCTTCTCTACCCCCTGAGGAACAAATTCGCTGATAGCTTTTCATAGCTTTGTAAATCTGTATTTCGAATATTTCGTTTGCGGTAACTGATGTATCTCTAGTTGCACCACTTAAATATCTTGTACGACTTTCGTAAAAAATATAAATCAGTCTCTCAAAGAATATTTTTATTTTTACTTCTAGAATTCATTATTTCTTATCGGATGATCATCGAGACTTGACGAGCTTTATGTGTATTAAAAATTAACAATCTATAATATCTATTTATATATCTATTTATAATCGGAAGTAAAGGGACAATAACGAGGGTGGAATTTCCGTACTAGTCGGCTAAGGGTGAAGGAAAAAATCATAGAACGCTTCGGCCACTGACACAGTAAACCTTTAGCGTATTTTTGTAGACTTTTTTCCTCGATGTGTTCCACTCGGAGGGTTAAGACTAGAAAATACTGTGTTCGACTAAGAAAATTTTAAAAATCAAATTATTTAATTCCAATTTTTGTAAATACTTTGTTAATTTTTTTTAAATTTTTCTGCATTAAGTTTTAATATTTTTTATTTTCGTTTTAATATCATTTAAAAATATTTTTTAGAACCTTCGAGGCATTATTTTCTCGATGTTTTTAGATTGAGCATTTAACTTATAGAAACAGCTTTAAGTCTTTAACCCTTTCAAGGTCACCTACATAAATTCTTTGGAATTTAATAAACTTAGTTTATAAATATTATCTATGAACCTTATAAATGCAAAATGTTTAAATTTTTTTAACAATCTTCAGAGGTGTTTGACTTAGAGGATACCAAAGAAGGATTGAGGGGAGTTATCTGACAAACCCCCAAAATACTTTTAAAATTTTAATTATATTGGAAGAACAATAAATAGGTGTTCTTAAAAAAGTATAATAAATAAATAGTTAAAAAATTTATAAGTGTTGTTTGAACAGATATTTTTGTTTGGGGTCATAAGTAAAAAAATATCGAATTACTAATTTTCCAGGTACAGCAAGAAAAATACAAAAAGAAAAATAGATTAAATTCAGAAAAAAAAGAAAAATAAATTAAATGCAGTACTATCATCTATCGTAAGTTTTAAATGTCAAAAACAAAAAAATTGGAAAAAAAATCCATATTTTTCCAAAAATTAGAGAAAAAAATGTTTAACAAGAGGTTTCCCTGTGAAACCACTGTTCGCTAAAGGGTTAAGGAACTTAACAAAATATTTGCACATTTTAAAATATAAATTGATCTTAATAATATAAATATAGTCAAAATTTTAAACAGATAGCTAAATTTATTTTAGCATATATTGTAGACATTTTATCAACATTTTGAAAGAATCTATAAAAAATTAAACAGCAAGGAACATTTTGAAAATTTGCAAAAAAATGATAAAAAATGAATTTTAAAAATATTTAATTTTTCTAAACATTAAAGTAATTAATTCATTAATATTTAAATTTTTATGCATACAAAGATTCAGACTTTTTGAGTTAAAATTATCTAAAAGATCTTTGTAAAGTCCATTTATAAAGTAAACTTCCACTTGCTTTTGATCTTGATTTGATTTGGTTTGGCGTACTACGGTCTACTTTTTGCAACACGAGGGCTACTGAGACCGGGACCTACATCTTAAAGCCGATTCCTAACGTCTACGAACAGCCATGCCACAGTGGGATTCGAACCCACGAACTCCGGCACCGCAGGCCAGCACCCTAACCAATCGGCCATAGTTCGGCAAACTTCCCCTTGCAAAGTCTTCTTTATTAAGCCAACAGTACGATAACCACTAAAAAGATCATATTTTTGGCAGATTTTGACATATTGAAATGATATATTTTTGGGTTTGCTCTATATGTTACGAATTAGCTATATTAACTAGTACTAATATCTTCTAATACTTTCTAAAAGAGGGAATTGAATCATAATATTTTGAAATCTTATCCTTTTTTCCGATTACAAATTCATAATTAATAATACACAAATACAATACAATTTCACGGTTCAATTAAAAGCAAAATGCAGTAGTCTATAAAATTCAAGTCTCGATTGTTCGAGTTTTTCATAAATCCGACGTACCAAAAAAATTTAAGAAATAAATAATAAATAAATTTAGATTAATATAGAAATGAATTAAAATAGAATAGAATAGAATAATAGTCTAAGTTATCCATCCGTCTGTCCTCGAATTTAGGAAGCGGTTGGATCTGAAATGGATAGAGGTCTCCATAATGGATTCTTGATGAATTAGGATTAGTAAAATTCAAAGTTTATCTTTTTCTAAACTATCGATCCGATTCTAAAATAAATTGGTATTAATATGCTTCCTATCACGGCAAAACATACTCTCTTCTTTAAAACGTTCGAAATTCACCCCTTCCCACCTTTTCGAGCATTTAATACCATAATTTCAAGCTCTATTTTCCCCAGTTATGAGCAGGCGATTAAATGTATCAATTTATCTGATAGTAAATAGGTAAAAAAAAAATTTTTCCAGCATTATTACGTCATTCCTTTAACCATCTCATTAATCATTTTTTATTTTAAATTATGTAAATATCTTCTGCATTATTTTCGTACGTTTTTATCACTGAACGTAGATATTAAGTAAATGATTTTCTTTTATATTTGGCTTAAATAATAGATTAGGTACATATGGGACAGTTTTAAATTTAATCATCGATTATTTTTTGTGGCAAGGTAATGCTCAGTCAAAAAACAAACCATTTTTTTTACCTGAATTATAGGGTACTTTACAATTCTGGAAAATTAAAAATTTTCCTGATACCGTCATATGACGAGCTAACAATACTAGTATAGAATAAAATATAGAATCAATTTAGAATAATAATTCTCCAAAAACCGTCATGAGGCAAGTAGAGTAACAACCTGAGGCGACTTCAGCCGACAATGGGCCGCACGTAAAAGGAACAATGTATTTAAACAAAAAACAATTGAAAATCACTTTAAGATGTAACTAAGCTATCTTCAGCAATCAGTGTAACAAAGTTATATAAGTATATTTCTTGATTAAAATGTACTTTGAAGTTTAAAAATTGTGTATCTACATCCTTTCTATTTTAGGACCTGTCTCACGAAACTCGTCTAACGGCTAACCTCGATTAACTCGTGGCGACAACCAATAGTGGGACGCAATTCTCCGTTTAAAAAGAGATTAATCGCCGTTAGCCATTAAACGACTTTGGTGAGACCGGCCCTTATTAAATTTATGATTTTCGATAATTCGAGTTTTCCATAATTCGACCTAGATTCGGTCCAGTCCACCTTGAATTACCGAACAAGTACTGTATTCGTGAAGTGCGAAACCCACTTGAAAGATTTTACTTATTTTTTATCAGTTTTTTTCACAATATATATATGGATTTTTCGTATTTTAAAATAACTTTTATAACGTTTAGAGATTGGGCAACAATCTGTTAACAGTTTAATTTTTTTACTGCGCAACCGTAATTTAATTATGCTTCAAATGTACGATTAAGTACATGTTCCGTTACTATTCACGCAAGTGCATAGTTATCATTGCTTTATGGATATTTTTCACCCCAGTATCGAAGTTTACTATAAACCATTGTGAAAAATCAATCATGACCGTCAGGGGACCTTCAATGTATTTCCTTGTGAGCATGAATTGGAATGTTAGAGAGGTACCTTGTCGTCTAATTAACCCTATTGTAGAAAAATGCTGAATAAATATGTCTTGTCGTAATTCTTGAATAAATACAATTATGGCTGAATCTACCCTGAAAAGTAGAAAGAAAAGTCTGTTAACCTTTCTTTCTACTTTTCAAAATCTACAGAGAATATCCATCAAAATACTGAAGTAAATTTTTGCATTATAGTATTATTATTTGCAATGTTTTTTGCAGTATTTGCCACTTCCAAGCCGCATTTATTTGTTGGCTATTTTTATAAGAATACCGTATAGCCGGCCACCATTACACCTTGTTGTTGTAGCTACTTATGCGCCTTGAGCAAGCCAAGGACGTAAGCCATAGGCTACTCGAATTAAGGCAAGGGATGAGCCTTTCGTTTTCATGTAGAGTACTGCTAGGTTGAAAGAACGGTTTTCGAAGACTTTCAGTCTCAAAGTGGGTACTCGTCATTTAGAAGTAGGGACCAAGCAGAAGACCCCCAGGTTTGGCTTACCACCACCAGAGGAACTCGGAGGACATTGGAACCACGAACTTATTTTACTTGCCGCAGTCACCCTTCACCCCTTGAGGACCAGCACCTAAGGCTGTTCGAGTCGACCTTGTGAAAACCGTTGCCGTTTACCGCCATCTAGTCATTAAATCTAGAATCTTAAGGGCCGGTCTCACCAAAGTCGTTTAATGGCTAACCGCGATTAAATCTATGTTTAAACGGAGAATTGCGTCCCACTATTGGTTGTCGCCATGAGTTAATCGAGGTTAGCCGTTAAACGAGTTTCGTAAGATCGACCCTAAAAGTTCAAATAAAACGTTCCGATCTCCGATTACGCATTCGCGACGCTGGTCTCTCAATATCAACCGGAGCTGTTCGTGTTGGAGGTGACGTTGGGTTGACAAAAGTGGAATCGCTGCGTCGCGTCCACGAGACATTGGTCGCGAACAGGTTAAGGAACACGTCGGATCTTCGGCCGGCTCGAGTCCCGAATTCAGAACTGCTGCCACTCCCATACGGGATAGCACAAAGTGGGACCTCTTAATTTAGAAGCAGGGACCAGGCAGAATCCCAGGCTTGGTCTGCTACATACAGAGATACCGCTTGGAATTTTGGAAGCCATTTTGACCACGAACCTACTTTTAAGTTCGAAGTAGGACTAGGATACAGGAAAAATATGTCTCATTTTAAATGCCAGGCGACTCGCTCACCTGAATCTTATATGAGGCTCCCAATCTAAGTAATGAAACTCAGTTTGAACTAAATTTTCGACAATTTTTTATCTTCAGTGACACTTCTGATGCATCAAAATGTTATGCATGACTTCAAATTTGATTCAGTTCTCGTTAAAATGGTTGGATAAAAAACCATATTATTGTCCTGTTAGCTCCGTCCTAACATATAGTCTGTTCCATAAGAGCAACCCGTCTATTTCTCTTAAAATACGAACGAATTAGTTACAAATACATTTGTACAGTGTAGTATACATATTAAACTGAAATGCATTTCACCTAAAAAGTTGTCCAGTCCCCATTATTATCGATTATGCAAGAATCACTTTATCATTCAATTTTGAGGAGCGTTTACCCCGTTCCGGTAGGTCGTCAACATTTTGTACCGCTTTATGACTTGCTACCCACTTCTTGACCAATGACTCCAACTTTCTCATGTACCGGGCTGCAGCGCCGAACGATGACCGATTGGTTAGGGTGCTGGCCTTCGGTACCGGAGTTCGTGGGTTCGAATCCCACTGTGGCATGGATGTTCGTAGACGTTCGGAATCGGCTTTAAGCTGTAGGTCCCGGTCTCATTAGCCCTCGTGTTGCAAAACAGTATCCCGTAGCACTCCAAACCAAACCAAACCGGGCTGCAGCTCCACAAGACGTTTTGGGTCTGTAATACGCGCCGAGCGGTTCCGCGAATGTCCTATCTCCTAAATCGTCGGTCAGTTTTATGACCTGCATGGGTCTCGAAAATGGAGCAGGAATGGGAGACGAAAAAAAAATCAGCCGAAGGGAGAAGTGTAAAACTTAACAACGTTGATTTATTCAACAACTAAGCAAAACATTTTAAAAGAAAACTAACGGTACAATCGTTGAGAGAGGAGCTCATTCGAGAGTCACCTACTCATTTTGCCAAATCTGCTCGGGAGTCTCCTTCCCGTCTTTTTTTTGTTTCAGCAGGAAACCTCGGTTCCCAGGGGAGAGCGACACCCCCTCCCCCTTTAACCTTCGCCCTTGAAGAAGTCGAGTCACACAACAGCAATCTCTTCCTTCTGTCGGCGCGGTGACAAACGGCAGATTTGACACTTCTAATAGTCCGTGTGTCAAAAGGATCATTACTGCCGTTTCCCAATTGTTCGGTGTTTTAAAATGTTCGGCGCCTTACAATAGACCAAAGGTTCACTTTAGCCGACACATTTTTCCTTTGATCGCCGACAGAGACGGACGCGATACTTACAGGGTCCTTTTGGATGGTGACGCAAAAACACTGCCTCAAAACGGCACTCATTTTGGAATTGTTGATTCAGACACAGCAAAACAAATCGAATAAAGAATATAACCAAAAAGCATTCTTCTGTAATGTTGAAAAGCACGTGCAATAAGTTGGTATCTGCCCTCTATCTATTGACGAAGTTATGAGCAACACGCTCTTATGGAACAGACTGTATATAAGTTTTTTAATAATATATATATATATATATATATATATATATATATATATATATATATGTATGTATGTATATATATATATATGTATATATATATGTATGTGTGTATATATATATATGTATATATATACATGTTATATACACACACATGTATATATATATGTATGTATATATATATATATATGTATGTGTGTATATATATATATAGGATATATATATATATATATATATATATGTAATATAATATATATATATATGTATATATATTATATATATATATTATATAATGTTGTATATATATATAATAATATATATATATGTATATATATGTATATATATATATGTAATAATATATATATATATATATATATATATATATATATGATATATATATATATATATATATATATATATGTATATATATATATATGTATATGTATATATAATATATATATATGTGTATAATGTATATATGTATATATATATATGTATATAATATATATAATATAATATATGTATATATACACATATATATATATAGATATTATGTACATATATATATATATATATAATATATATATATATATATATATATATATATATATATAACATATGTATGTATATATATATATATATATATATATATATATATATATATATATATATATATATATATATATATATATATATATATATATATATAAATAATAAATATATATATATATATTTTTATTAATAAAATATATAAAATCTAAATATAATTTTAAAAAAAGATTAAAATTCTTTCAACAAACGCAAAAAAAGCAAAAAGTTTTCTAGAATAACACGTGATACTTTTTAAAATTTATGATCGTTAAATGTCATTATTTGCTTTCAAACAGACTTTACCGAAAAGTTTCTCAAATATTTAATATTAAATATATATTTCTCGCTCTTTCCAACAATTTAGTATTCCATTACTCTGAAGAATTGTAGACTCTATTACATGGTAAAATTTGTAAAGTGATCTTTAAACGCATACCACTAAGAAGTAGAAAAATTTTCTTCATAGAGATCTGAGTGAAAATAATGTACTGTAAAAATATTACTTATCATAAAATGTTAAAAAAAAGTCATAGGCACATATATATAGCTTTCACAATTAATATCCATAATCATATTTTCTATGTTGAAAATTATAAGGTGATTTTTACATAACGACATATTAAAAACTGTGCCAAGTGTGTGTGTTAAAATTGGCCTACGTTGTACTTACAGTTTTGTTCTTTAAAAAGCATCATGAGTAATATGAATAAATTGCGCAGAAAAAGCCCCTTGAGGTATCCGTCTACATTAAAAACGTCATTTTTTGCCAAAATTTATATTTTTTTTATTTCTGTATTGTAAAATTTCAACTTTTGGGCTTCTAAATATGTTTTTGTTTTGTCTATACGGCATTTTAAAGAAAAGTTACAGCTGTTTAAACATCAGTAACAGCTGTCAAAACAAAACGGAAATAGCGACTTTCGGAACCGGAAGTTGTGAATTTAAAGCTTTTTAAAGAGCATTTTTTGGAGAAAACTTGTTTAATTTTCATGAAGATTAGTTTAAACATTTTTCTAGTATTTTTAATCATTAGCAACTTGGCAATTAGAAAGTTTTGAAGCAAGAAAGTGTGGGGAATTTTAAACATGTATTTTAATTTTTTTTTACAGTTAAAGTTGCTTTCATTAACTTCAAATGCTTTTTTCTCAGAACGGTATTTTTAATAAAATGTTTAAACTTGAAATGTGATGTTTCAAAAAGTTCTTAAAATATTTTGTTGAAAATTATTACGAATGTTTTTGATAGTATTTACTAGTGAATGACCTAAAAGCTTTAAATTTGGATATTTTTAATGATGTTACACTCATAGTTATATATAAAGGTAATGAAAATTCGTTAAAAATTCCATGTGTATGATTTTGAAGGACCAAAATTTTTTACCGAATGTAAATTAAGCAAAAATTTTAGGTGATTCACTAGTCCAGCGTGTAAGAAATGTGTTGCATCAAAAAATACTGAAATAATTTAATTTATTAAAAAATTAGACCTTTTGAAAAAACTCGATTTTTGTACTAAATTTTCTTCATTTGTTAGAAATTTTATAAAAACTTCTCCAGGAATAAATTTTTTATGTGTCATTCTCTAGGACAATATAAAAAATAAATCTAAAAATGTAAAAACATGAACTAGTTTCTACGTTTAAAGAAAAAAATTCTCCGAACGTAGACGGATACCTTAAGTAAAAACGAGAGTAAATTGGCAAATAAATCACTTATATAAGCCATAATTTATGTCAATTTAATTCATTCCGCAAAAGTGTTTTTAAAAGATTACGTGCCGCGAGTTATTATGCATACCCAGTCCAAAGACTGGCTAATTAATCTTCAGTAAAAGAGGCCAGTGCATGCACACTTGTTTCTGCAAGTACACTGATGCATATATGCGTACACTTTATTCCCATTTATTTGTACATAATCGAGATTACACAGGAGATCGGGTTTTCAGTTCAGAGCTGCGTTGGTCCTTCCGCCAGCTTGGATGGAACGCAGTGGCTATCGCGGTACGGAGTCACCAGCTTCTGGAACCTCTGAAAAAAGCCCATATGGTATTTAGACATACAGATATGCAATTATATATTTATGTATTTATATATGCATGTATGCATGTATATATATATATATATATATATATATATATATATATATATATATATATCAGGTTTGTAAACATAAAATTAATAATTTAGGGATTGAGAGCAGAAATGCTTCTATCCATTTCAGGTCCAACAACTTCATAAATTCGAGGACAGACGGACAGATAACTTAGGCTATTATTATATAGGGGATATGTATATATACATACATATATATATATATATATATATATATATATATATATATATATATATATATATATATATATACAGATATACATATATATACATATAATATACAATATATACATTATACATATATATACATATATACTTATATAAAATTAAATATATATATATATAATTTATTAATATATATTTATGTATATATAATATATAGATATATATATATATATTTGCATATAAATGTATGTTTTGTGTAAATATATGTTTGTATAAAAATATGTGTATATATAATATTATATATAATATATATATATATATATATATATATAATAATATAAATTATATATAAATTTAATATATATTCATATTTATATACAACAAAGTATATAACATATAACAAATATATATATCATAATAACAAATTTGAGATTTATGTGAGACACAAAAATTTATCTATATATTTATATATAATATATATAGAAATATACAATAATATACATTTCTATATATGATACTTTATATATGTAAAATATACATAACAAACAAATATAAATATTTATATATATGTATACTACATAAATATATATAAGTATATATATAACATATAATATATAAATATATATATATAAATAAATATACATATATATAGTATATATATAATATACAATATATATATATATATTATATATATATATAATATATATATATATATAGCATATATATATACATTATATATATAATATATAATATTATATATTATATATATATGTATATATATATATATTAATGTGTGTGTGTTTATTAAAAAGTGAAATTGATTAAAAAACATTTTTCCATAAATAGAATATAATCAATTGTATGCAGAAGCGATGTATCTAACAAGGCTTTATAAAACTGGATTGAGTGATAATATAAATATAGAAAGTGTATGTTGACACCGTCATGTTTGATGGTTGACTGTTAAACTGTGCAACATACTTGAATAAAGGCATTATCATGAAAATTATGACTCCTCATGTGGCTGCAGTCAAGCAAATATAAAAATAATATATATATATAAATATATAATCAATAATTTTGTGTGTTGTGTGTGTGTAAAATATTATATATATAATATATAATAATATATATACATATATAACATGCGTATAATAGGCTGATAGTAACAATAGAAATAAACTGAAAAAATGTAGGTATAGTTTAAAAAAAAAACTAACATGATTAGTCCCTAATATTTAAGTTACCCAGGTTTGATAAACATAAAGAACTCTTAGTAGAATTGAGACAAGCAACTGAGTCAATTTCTGAAGTATTTAGGCCTCGATAAACCAATTTTTTCAGATGGCCCCATAGGAAGGAATCTAAAGTGGCCAGATCTGGGGATCATGGTGTCCATTATAAAGGCACTATACATCAATAACAATGTTCAATTTTTTTTGGGGGGGGGATTGGATATGATGTCACACATTTTTAGAGAATTTCTCTTGAAAACTGTGGGTCATATAGTTACAGTCGGTATTTTCTATATACAGGGTGTCCCAAAAGGTCGTTTACAAACTTAACATGCTGGTCTGTCATATCACGATGAACAAGATTTGCATAGGAACTTGTGTCTGAAAATGCAAACTGCGACCTCTACAGTGCTGTGATCACGAGTGTGGAGCAGGAGAAAAAAAATATCGACAGCGATGTTAATATGATTTTTACTACAGATGAGGATTACATCACAGCGAATGCTCAAAATTGTTTCCCTTCTCCACAATGCACGTTTCACAACGTCGGGGCATGGATTCACGAACCCGTTCAATTTGGCCAGGAGTACCACGGACACGTGCTGTTGCTTCCGAGTTCCTGGCGATAAGATCCATGTCCGATGTTAAGGTGTCTCGTACACCATGGACTTCATGTGTCCCCACAGGAAGAAATCCAGGGGAGTCAGGTCGGGGGATCGCCGCAGTCCGCCTCTACTGATCCAGCGATTTTCCTGCAATTATTGCCCTCTAGCGGTCGCAGTTTGCATTTTTGGACACAAGTTGCTATGTACATTTTGTTCATCATGATATGACAGACCAGTATGTTAAGTTTGTAAACGACCTTTTAGGACATGCTGTATTCTGGGCAACTAATCTGTAGAGTTTATTATAAAGATACATACATGCGACTGTACATCATACAAGTACGTGAACCCATCTCACCTGCGTCAGTGTGCCGGCCGTCGTCGTGAGCTTGTAGATGGCTACTGCGGGTATGCATAGCACCGAGGAAGCCGCCATAGCCATACCTACACCGTTCGCCCATCCCGGGTACAGGTAGCTGCCGTAGCTCAAAGGTTCGTAGCTCACCAAGCCGTATACGATGATCAGCTGAAAGCAGAAAAGTATCTTGACTGCTAAAAAAGTTTAGAAAAAACTTTAATGAATTTAACTTCACTTGTGCTTCAGTTGATATTTTGAAATCAGTTTTTAACTACCGTCCTGGCTAAATAGAGATCTGAAATTTTGCACTTGGATTAAATTCGGTGACAATATAATATTCAATCATAAAATGTAAGAAACAGATTGAAAATAAAATAAAATCAGTTTGATAAACGCAAAAAAACTGTTCAGCGTATTAATGTCTTAGTTGCAGAGATTTTAAACTCGTATTGCCATCTCTCTGCAAGCAACTGAACTAAAAACTGTAACAAAAAAAATTTTCTTATAAGTGTATTTTTTATCGCTTTTCATGTTAAATAATAGTAAATTTTAAAAAACATCTATATTTTTTTTCCTTTTTATGGATACAAATTGAAAATTTTTTCGAGCATTACTTCCATTTGTTTGAAGTTTACATGAATTTATGATACACCCAGTATATATATGTGTGTGTTTGCTTGTATATATATAAATATATTACTAATATTTTCCCCATATAATTGATATTTATAAACAAGATGTAAAGTATAGCTTTTGATGTTGATTTATTTCGTTTCAGAACGACGTAGAATGCAGTACCACACAGTATGGAGGAAATAAAGTTACAATAACTTACAAAATATAACTTATATATGTGAGTAAAATTCATTCTTCATATTAATTTATCTTTTCGTACACAAAGTTACAAACCACAAATCTTAATGTTGATTAGTTTGATTTGGAGTAGTCGTCAATTCAAATAGATTGCTTCATGAATAAAATTGAGGTTTTGCATTGTGGTTATAGAATGACAGCATTCATAAGGCTTAGAACAACCAAGAAACATGTGTAACTATGGATAATTTTACACATATGAATAATTGTTAAGAAAACAAAAGAAACTAATATCTATCTTGAGGTTCTTTGATAAGAAATAGAATTTTACAATATTCCGCCGTGTATGCATATATATATAATATAATATATATATATTTATATAAATATATTATATTATATTATATATATATATTTATATATATATATGTAGTATGTATGTATATGTGTATATAGATAATATATATTGATGTATGTGTGTGCATATACATATACATATATTATGTACAAATATATATATATATATATATATTTATATATTATATATATAATATATATATATAAAATATGCATATATATACATATACATATATTTTCTAAATACATTTTATAAACAAATACATATATATGTACATATATAATATATTTATATATGTATATATATAATTGTGTGTGTGTGTGCATATATATATTCATTACAATAATATATATATATTATATATATTATAAATATATATTTATATATGTGCATATATATTTATATGAATGTGTGTGCTATATTATATTATACATATATATATAATATATATATATATATATATATATATATATATATATATATATTTATATTATATATATTATATATATATATATATATATATATATATATGTGTGTCATATATATACATATACATATATATTACATATATATATATATATATATATATATATATATATATATATATATATACACATATATATATATATATATATATATATATATATACACATATATATCAAACATATTGTGGACTTTTTAATTTCTAAAAAATACTATATTTGTAATACTTTGATCGTTAAATAAAATATATAAATATTTATATAAGTTTCGATACATTTATAGAAAAATATATATATATATATATATATATATATATATATATATATATATATATATATATATAATGTCTGTCGGCATTTTGGAAGCGGTTGTATGGAATGGATTCCTCGGCTAAGGCACGATTAAATTTATCAATTTATACGTATAAATAGGTAAAAAAAACATTTTTTTTCTAGCATTATATATTCCTTTAACCATATTATAATATTTCTTGTTTTAAATTATTTAAATATCGCGTGCATATATACGTTTTATCGCATACATATTAAGCAAATAATTTTCTTTTATATATATTAAATAATAGATTATATATAATATAATTTTAAATTCATATATTATTTTTTGTTGTAATGAAATTTTATATCGGTATTAACAATAAATTCTTTTCATATAATATATATATCTAACTTTTAATTTATATATATTTGGAAATTAAGAAGTTTGTTTGTTTGTTATACATAAACATGGTTTGACTAAATGAATTCATGTGATTCTAAACTGATTACAATCGGGAGACTCTAATATAAAAAATAAACTATTCGATGAACCAGATTAAATCAGCCAACAAAACATTTTCTTAGTCATTGACTTAACAGTTTGGAATTAGAAAATTTATGATGTATATGATGGGCTATATGCTATATATATATATATATATATATATATATATATACACAACATGTACTGTTTTTTATTTATGCTTCATAATTTATTTATTTCCTTTGACATTTTCATCTTTTATTTTTTTATGTCGTCATTATGTCTCACCCGCACACCTGGAACCTTACTTTAAAGGTAGATGGTCTCTCGGGTGAAATTAATAGGTGTGTGTTATGCACGTACATGCATTTCTAGTAAGCCCACAAACAAGAACAATGTACTTACAGATTAACCCCTTAACACTTTTATTTTTTTCACGAATTCGATCTAAAAAATGTCGCATTTTTTTAAAAATATTTTTGTTCATTTTACATTTGTAAGCTGGGAAATGTTATTAAAAGTATTGTTTGTAATTATTTTAAGCATGTGTAATAACTTTTTTAGAGGAAATAATGTTTTCCTTGGAAGATTATTATAATTACCATTATTTTAAAATGCAAATGCTACAAGTATATTTACTTAACCTGTTTTTTCAAAGATCAGATTACTGGCCAGTATCACGAGAGTCGTTTATCGGCTAACCGCGATTAACCCATGACGCCAACCAATGGTAGGACGCAATTTTCCGTTTAAACAGAGATTAATCGAGGTTAGATGTTAAACGACTTTAGTGAGATAGGCTTTTAGTGCAACAAATCTTGAAAGAGGGCAAGAGGCACAGTCCAACGTCACAGGGACTTACTCTGGACGTTGCTAGTCGGTTCCAACATTTGTTGTAACGTTACTTTGACGTCGGCTTGATCGTTTGCTGGCATAATGTCCACAATCTGACGTCAAAATGACTTCACAAAGAAGGTTCTAACCGAACCGCAACGTCCAGAGTAAGGACCACAATCCGGACCTAGTGTCGGTCTCACCAATGTCATTTAACGGCTAACCGAGATTAATCTCTGTTTAAATGGAGAATTGCGTCGCACCATTAGTTGGCACCATAGTTTAATCGCGGTTAGACGTTAAACGACTTTGGTGAGACCGTCTCCTAGTGTCTTTTCTAAATTTTTAATTTTGCTAATCTTTTGCAGCTCTCATATTTCTTCAGTGAACACACCTAGTACTAGTTTGTAGGTCTTAGTTTTACATCTGTATTAGGGATTACCTCTAAAATGTCTCTCTCGGTAAACCTCTTAAAAACTCAAGCCAAAAACTCAAAAACTCGCCGAGTAATGCAAAACCTATCAGAAAACCCTCGCTTTTCCAACCAAAGAGAATTCACTTTAAAAATTAACATCTTGTGGACATCTATACGACTAATTTAACATTAAAAATACAAAAGATACTGTCAAAACAATGAGAACCATAAAAAAATCAGATTGTTCGTATGCCGTAAGGGCAAATCATTAAAGACACCATAATTATTAGGTAATTTATGGTGTACTTGCAAAACAGGCAAGGGGTTAAGAAGATTGAGGAAGATTGTGTACAAAGGGAAAGCGTGTGTTAATAGACAATCTAGCGTATTTGTAAGTAATTGATACATTTGTATATATGTAGAAAGCAAGCAACTGACCATGATAAAGAGCGGCGCCACGAGCAGCCAACAGAACTTCCACCATCGTCCCACCTGGAAGCCCAGCATCTCTCGGATGTCGTCCGAAAAACGGCCGATTCCTGGAAATAGAAAAAATAATGATTCAAAACTCTAAATCATTCGGTGAATTTTTCAACTGTACTTATTTCACAAACGTATCGGTAATTTAACAATTCCTACGGAGGGTGCACCTTTTATTCAAATTTCTAATGAATCATTAGGTGGACTATTGAACCTTTTAGCATAATATTGAATGTATAATTCCATGAATTATACAGTTAATTGACCATTAAAATATTCATTTTTAATGATACTGTTTAAAATTCACAAAGTTTTTATTGTTTTAGGAAATATTTATTGAATGATTTATTGAATAATTTAATATATAAACTCAGCAAATTAATATTTTTCGATGAATTACTAGATTGTTTAAAAATACATTAATGAATCGCTTAATAAATCATTTTATGAGTTATTCGTTGAATCATTTAATGATTCTTTTGAATAAATCAAAAACTATTTAAGGAACTATTTAATGAGGCCTTTGATACTTTATTCGGTTTTGATTTTGATTTAGAGAGCTGGAGTTTACTGTTTTGCATAGCAGTCAATAACAAAATCGGTACCTACTGCTTAAAACCGATTCCGTACGGCTGCTAACATCCATGTCGGTAATGGGATTTAAACGCACGAAACTGGATACCAAACAGCAGCGCCCTAACCATTGGCCATCGTTCAACGACACTTTATTCAGAAAACTAATGAATCATTCAAGGAATTAATAAATGTTTCTTTCAATTATTTAGTGAGTCATGCATTGAAACAATGGATCTTTTAAATAATCATTTTATAAATTATTTAATCTCTGGACAAACATTTGCTCATGTTTTGAAAGTATGAGTGACTCTTTATTCAACAAATTATTGAATAATTTAACGATTCATAGAATAGAAAAGTTGCAGAAATAAAACAATTTATCAGATAATAATTGATATTTTAAATGAATCATTATATAAATCATTCAATAAACCATTAAGCATTAATTCAAAACTTTAATCAGAAATAAACAATTGTATTATGTATTTCACGATTCTTTCAATAAATTTAGTTTTAAAGAACATCGTAATGAATCATTTACATATTCTTCACGGATTATTCAATGAAAACGATCGAACAGTCGATAATACCTTGAAAAAATCATCTAGGAAATGGTTGAGCATATTCCTTAAAGCATGTAATGAATCAACTACTGCTTCATTCAATGAATCACTTGATAATCAACAAAGAACGATTCAGTTGAACGATTGAACGTATACATTTAACTATTGAATCACTACAGTATAATTTAAGAAATCTTCCTTTCAGACATTTAAAAAAATAATTCATGCACTGTATATTAAACTCATGAATGATCTAAAGATCAGTTTAATAAAGTATTTTTAAAACATTTCTAATGAATCATTGTAAAAATTATATAACACACTTAAATTTAAATGCAACTAAACCTTTCATGAATTATTAAACAAATCACCTAAAAAATACTTTGCCTAATTAAAGAATAAAGTAACTATTTAATGTAATAATCAAAGAATTATTAATTAGACCCTCCTACAAATACTTTCGTTAACCATTCACTTATTCAACCGGTAAATCACTAAATACAACATTTCATGAATCAGTAATAAATTCATTAAATAATTCAATTGAAAATTCAACGAAACATACAATAAATAATTTAATTAATAAGCAAAAAATCTTTTTTCAAAGCATTTATTTATTCGCTCAAAGACTCAAAACCAGAATAATGGAATGATGGGACACATGGACCGATTTCCCAGGAAGTATAATTGTCTTCACATATATTACAATTAAAAAAATGACATGAATTTCCTAACGAAACTATCAGTAATATTCATTATATAAGAATACTTAAGTATATATGTATAAACAGTGGCGTGTGGTAGGTTTTCATGCACGGTGTGCAGAGAGCAACAACAACAATAATAATAAAACCGTAAAAATGTACATTAAACACTTCTTTAACGTTTATTATTCATTTGTACACAAAATCCATACGTCTATCCGTATTACTAATAAAATAACGAAAAGCTTATATTTCCACGAAAAACTTATATTTTCAGCAAGCGTACCACCACACGGCGCCCGCCGCTGCGGTTCCTCATCAGGATGCCGACAAACCGAAAGTCTAGTCCACGTGCAGAGGATTTCACTGCACGCTGGCGCAATAGAACGAACTGTTTCTCATTTGGTTAGTGGATTAAATTATATTTATTAATTGTTTTTAACATTTGGAAATCATATATTCTGCGAAAAACATCTTCACAATTTTTAAATATAAAACCAGGGATATGGTGTCACAGATATAACTTATATACTGTCTGTAAAACACAATGAATGGTAGAATTTGGACTGTTCTGTTAGAATTCGTTTCTTTTTTTGTCTAACAAAACAAAATAGTTTTTCAGCGAATTATTTCTATAAATATAATACTTCACCGAAATTAATTTACCACACTAAAACATTTTACTTTATATTGATGAAATACTTCTTTTATATTTCCATGAAAACAAAATCTTACAATATAAAAATTTAAACATTAACCGTCTGCAAAATCGTATGGCCAGTTAATCATTAAAAAAACCAAAATCGCTTCAGCACGTAAGTTCCGCTCTAATACAACGTTAATAAACCATACCTTCGGATGATTCTGAATGCCAAGTGCAAGAAAAATAGCTGCATTTGCCTCAGTGCCATAGAATTTTGTTCTTCTCCAGTAGCCCGTACATATAAAGCGTGATTTTCTATTAGTGCACAGTGCGTACACATAAAAATTTCTTATGTTTGTATGCTTTTGAACGCGCTACGTGGTGCAGCACCTATTACCGCACGTACTGCGAGAATACAAGCAAGCAAATCAACATAATATTTGAATATATTACAAATAATATTTATTATATAAGATAGGTATATATATATATATATATATATATATATATATATATATATATATATATATATATATATATATATATATATAAGATAGGTTTATTATATAAGATATGTAGACATAGGTGCAGAAAATTATTGTCTCTCATAATTTTGCTAGGGTTTGCAGTGCACACCCTGCACATATGGACCGCACGCCACTGTGTATAAGTTGTATAAATGTAGTGCTCACCGTATATCCAAGAGACCGCGATGGCTTCGAAGAAAACGGCGAAAAGGATGGAGTAGCCAGCGGCATAACGGTCAAGCAACTGGACAACATAAGCACCGCCCTACAACACATTAAGTTATATATTACAGAAATACACACACTATTACATGTATATATATATAAATGTGTATATATATATGTATGTATATATATGTGTGTGTATGTATGTATGTATGTATGTATGTATGTATGTATGTATGTATATGTATGAATGTATGTATGCATATACATACATATATATATATGTATGTATATATATATATATATTGTGTGTATGTATGTATATACACACACATATATATATATATATATATATATATGCATGTATGTATATATATATATATATTCATACATACGTATGTATGTATATATATATATGTATGTATATTCATACATACGTATGTATGTATATATATACATATATATGCATATATGTATATATACATATACACACATATATATACATATCTATGCATACATGTGTGTATATATATGCATATATATATATATATATATATGTGTGTGATTATTAATATATATATATATATATATATATATGTGTGTGTATATATATTCATATATATGTGCATATATATATATATACACACATACATATATTTATATATATACATATATACATATATATATATACGTATCTATATATATACATATATATGCATATATATACATATATGTATATATATATAGATGTATATATACATATATATATATATATATATACATATATATATATATGTATGTATATGTATATAGGGGCGGAACAGTATGCACCGCTTACATGAAGGCAGACAAATTCCTAGGTGGGGGGGACGATTGAATAAACAATAACTGGATTTGCTTACTAAAGCTTTAAAAAAATGACGAATTTACTAAACTTATTTCATGAGAAAATTTACTTCTCTTAACTCACTTAATTTACTCACTTTTCGTGTTTGAGAATAATAATTGCCATAAAGTTTGGTTAGAGTTTAATGAGTACTTGGCATGTATTTTGTCATTTAAAAGAGAATGTTCGATTTCTTAACAGTTTTTAAATATCTCTCAAATTTTAAAAAGATAGATACCTATAAAATTTTGGTTTATATCTTGAAACAGATGTTTTACTTCAATAAACGACGCCATGATATAACAATTTAGGTACTAATACTAGAAAAGTTATATTCTATGTAGTTTAATTTTTT
>CM063500.1:117429618-117432118 GCA_032207245.1 Pardosa pseudoannulata | reverse complement strand
TGTATATATATATATATATTTATATATATATATATATATATATATATATATATATATATATATATATATATATATATATATATATATATATATATATATATATATATATGTATGTATGTATATATATACATATATATATGTATATTTATGTGTGTGAGTGTATCTATGTGTATGGTGTATAGATGTATGTATGTATATATATATATATATATATATATATATATATATATATATATATATATACATATATATATATATTTATATATATATATATATTTATATATATATATATATATGTATATTTATATGCGTGTGTGAGTGTATCTGTGTGTGTGGTGTATGGATGTATGTATATGTATACATATAATATATATAATATATGTATATATATATATATATATATATATATATATATATATATATATATATATATATATATATATATATATTTATTTATTTATATGCGTGTGTAAGTGTGTCTGTGTGTGTGGTATATGTGTACATATATGTATATTTATATGCGTGTGTGAGTGTATCTGTGTGTGTATGGTGTATGGATGTATGTATACATATACATATAATATATATAATATATGTGCATATATATATACGCGTGTGTCAGTGTATCTGTGTGTGTGGTATATGTATATATATATATATATATGTATATTTATATTATATATATATAGTATATTTATATGCGTGTGTGAGTGTATCTGTGTGTGTGGTGTATGGATGTATGTATATATATACATATAATAAATATATATACATATAATAAATAGAAAATTCTTCTATTAAAGTCTTTAATATTTATCCATATATAATGAATATATTTTTATATCTTTCTATCACCCTTTCTATCTCTTTTTTGTTGTTGTTGTTTTCTTTTTATTCTTTTTTTGTTTGTTTTTTTAATCTATATCTCCTTTTTTGTGCATCAGATTAATATTACTAAAAGAAAACATTTTCTACTCTGCCGATAGATGGCAGCAGCAACGGAGGAATTATTCTGATTCATCCCATTTTCTGAAATCAATGACATTTAAACGAAAATTTCATTCACGATTTTATAAATAATCGAAATTGAGATTTACAAAATGAATTTAGTAGTTAGAATCACATTATTTAAGCAAAATGTGCGATTTATGTTTTGCTATATGTATATGTAAAAGATTTGAAATACTCGTATATCTTTTCAGTTCAAAATTTGGAATCAAATTTTGATGCTCTTCCTGTCATTCGATAGAGTTAAAATTTTGTATGTATGTATGAATGTATGACTTTGATATCAATGGAATGCTATGATGAATCGTTGACAGACTTGAAAAGTCACCCTCCCCCAGCCTTTACCTTCCTCATCTAAACAACGCCCAACTTAGTTCGAATTTTAAACACCTAGAAAATAACACATACCAGAATGTGTAAGGTCTAAAAATGTTAAAATAGCTACATATGTCTTTCGGAAAGTTCGCTCGGAACTTTACAAACTTGCAAGAGCAAGAAAATAAAAGTGTGCCTGATGAGATAATAATTTTGATTATTTAGCAGATAAAAATCGTCGAAAAGTAAATAAAAATGAAGACAAACTTCTATCGTTTCATTTTTTTACAAAACAATGAAGTAAAATTGCCATTTTTTCTTATGTTGTACTAATTGTAAATATAAATAACAAGAAAATTACATTCATTCTCCTTATTATCTTAATTATTAAAGCTCTATTTTATAAAAAAAATATTGCACTTCCCATTTCAATTTTTCAAATTTTTCATCAAAATTTGAATAAAATCGATTAGCAGGGATTTTTTGCTAATCCGAGAAAAGAAATTTCCCGACAATTCTGGTTAATCGAGAGTCTATTGTAACGGAAAAATTAGGACTGATTAACCAACTTGTCCCACTTCATTTTACATGCATAGGTTAAATAAATTTACGATCATGTAGTATACTCACGGGATGGACTTGGAAAGGGTAACCCAGGTAAGACCTAACAGGTACACCAATACTTCCTCCCCCCCCCCGCACACACACACGCATCAAAGAGTATAGACGCATAAAGAAGGGAAGGCGTCGTAAAGATAATGTAAACATGTAAGCGAAAGAAATTATCTTGTTAGAACAAACCTTGTTAGAAAAACAACTTTACAGGCTACCGTCAGATCCAGCTTCTTCCTTCATCATTTAAGTTGTGATTTGATTTTGTTTTAAAATTTGTTAATTATTTATTAATATAAATAATAAATTATAAATTTATTTATTATTATAAATAATAAATAAATGGCTAACTCTTTCTATGTTATAAAAAAAATTATAAATCTGTAAAAAATTATAATGTGACTAAAATCTCATATAATGTGTACCACGTTATGTGGTCTCTAATGGTAAAATGGTTGCCCACTACCATTATATAACTTTATTTTAGAACGCTTACATTCTAATCCCATAATGTTTTTTATTTTATTTTTTTTTAACTTTAGTATGAAGCGATTGAAAAACTAAA